>VOQK01035843.1:0-10517 GCA_015052645.1 Benitochromis conjunctus
AATGCTGCCAAACAGAGAAGTATAAATATTTTCCCTCTGGAATGGGCAAAGCTGGTGTTTGCTAAATCAGTTGCATTAGATGCATAAGATGCACACTCACAGAACTCCCCCGCCTGCCTCCCTCCTCACCACAACCACCACTAAATAATTCGGTCAGATCATGCAAAGAAACATGACAGCCACTCTTATCCTGAAAAAAGAATTGTGCCCCTTAACTCAGAGCTCGTGCATCTTCTGCCATTTTTGTGGTGAAAAATGGTTGATTCAGACTTTCTTCTTTGTGCTCCAAATCATCTTCTGATATAGGGCAAGCTATTCTTTACAGGCTAGCATACATATAACACTGAGATATAATTGTATAGCAGGTTTGTCTTCATCACTGTGAATGTAATATAGAGAGCCTTATTGGAGTTTGTTTGCTGACATTAAAGTAGAATTCCAGATGGGTATGATATTGATCATTGTCTTATAATCCCTGCTTCTCTTGTGTTTAAAAAGGTTGTGTGAATGAGATTTGATTCATAATAATATTGCTTGAATTATGCTTTTGTGAGTCCCCTCTTCACTGTGTAAATCCATCCAAATAGTGCTGTCCAAATTAATAACCTTTACCGCTATGAAAACTGTAAACTGTTAAAACTCACATACTCTTAATCCTATTTCACCCCCAGATCACTCCCATCAGCCCAGCTGACAGAGAGCTCCATCACAGCCTTAGCCCTCAACAGACCACCTCAAAACCACACCAGTCCTCTCTTTCTTCTGGTCCACAAGAACGACTTACAATGTGTTCATGGTCACACTCAGTGGACTAAATATGTTGTTCCAACAAACACATCCAAGCACATTGTGGAGTACTAATTGCACAATTTTCTTCACTGAGGCATGGAGCGTAGCCCTGAACAATGGCAAAGGTGAAAAATGTTAAACTTTTTTTTAAACTAATAAAATGACATGAAAGACTTGATTTGAAACATTTGATTTCTATGTTTTCTCTTTTTTTCTAAATAGTAATACATGAAAATGTTCTTGTCTATTCTAACAGTCCATAAAATAAAGTGAAAAATTACAGCTGAAATGTTTTAATCCGCTAACAATATAATGGCAGTCTTTAATATTTTTGTACCAATAAGCTTGCATTTTAAAACACCTGCGTTAAAGTGAAGGGGAGGACCAGAGGTGGAGTCCAAATGATCTTCACACAAAGCAATTTGCACAAAACCTCCACAGGACACCTGCCACCACTTTATCCCAAAGCTCAGGCTCATACACTGTTCGGCCCCCAGCAGGAAAGCCAAAGATAGGAAAGGACCCAGAGCTGAGCCCTGATCAGTTTGAACACAGCTTAGCCCATCCATAGAAGCAGCTCTGATAGTTATCTGCTTTAGATGGAGAAACAGAAACAGATGAGGGCAAGGGGCATTTATAAGGTTAGTGTCACCTTGAAGGATATAGGTGCAGTAGAACAGTTATGAATTTCTATATGTTTGAAACAACGTTCATGTTGCTATCTTATCTATCTACCGGTATACCGGTGAGTATTGACAGTATTTTAATGGCTGGTGTCATACATGACAGTGAATATACTGAGAACCACTGTTATTAACAAATTACCACATATGCACCCAAACTCAATTACTTATTATACTGAAATATTGAGGCAGGTTCTTACTTTTGCATCACAACATTCCTGCTGGGTGAAAAACATGTTTGCATAAAAAATGTGCTAAAGCTATAAAAAGTATACTTGAGCAGAAAATGCAAACACATGCAATTAAAAATGAGTTTAAAAAGGAGTCGGTGGCCACAAAAAACTCAAAATATAGTAAATAATCACATTTAAAATAAGTGCATTAACATTTTCACGTTACAACATAAATTCTCCAGTTGGCTGAGATCCTGCTTTAATCCCCATACACAAATAAATGCTCCTTTGAAGTCCCAAATAATCTCTTCAGATGTCTGTGGGCTGGCACTGGTTAATCCAGTAGGAGTGTCCTGGTGACTGAGGGGACAAAATATCTAGCTAATTGTCGAGCTCCACTATGACGCACTTAATTGATATAAGATGATGATGATGATAAACTCTGAAGCCTTGTTAGAGGATGAGGTGATTAAAAGTGACTCTGTAAAGTGCAAGGCCACAAAAAATGTCCGTGTGCGTTTAATGATTTGGCTGTTGTCCTGGTTTGTCAGGCTACGTTGTGCAGGTGTGCCTGTGCAGTCAAAAATGGTTCAGCCATCCTCCAGTTTCTCTGACGTGTGTTGGACTCATACAAGGATTTTGTGCTGTGGCCCTACAAAGTACTTGTTAAAAAATCCAACTTGAATTTCTTGATCAATGTACAAGTCAAATTAAAATAGCAGTTGCTGCAAAAATACTTCAAACACTATGCTTAGAAGTGCCACAATACAAGATAGTTATTATGTTTGAAGTGTATCTGTTTGCTGAGATGCTTATGTGTTAATTACACATTAGTAAAACAGCCTTATTACAGGCAAATAGACAAACAAAGCATTTATTTTTACAGTATATCATTTTTATGGTTACACTAATATAAAAAACAGAGTCAATAATCCAGCTTTACAACCAACAACTGATTTTCATGTAGGCCGTGAAGTATGATTAAGTGCTTAGGCTTGTATTCACACTGGAGCCTTCAGATTGTCCTTCTGCACTACCACTCCCAACCCCTTGACCTCCCATCCTTTCCACCATGCTAGCCATCATGTCTGATGAGATTACAGGCTTAGTTTCCAAAGCAGTCTGGCTGTAGAACCTGGGCATAAAGCAGATGAGTGTGACTTAGTGTTTCAAGACAGAGAAGGGAGAGCGCTTGGAAAGAAAGGGAGCATGTTGTGTCTATACTAATGACTGAAGCAAACTGAAATCCTCCTTCCAAATGGAGCCAATACAATCTGGAGTGATTATCTCTCTTTTGTGCAGGACAGTCTGTAGGCTAATACACCCATTTGCACATGGGAGACAAACCCATGTTCACACATGCATATGAACATCACAAATATGATACCTCCATATTAGAGATCATTGGAGATCATCATCAAATGTCATCTATGTGACATTTAGAATACATACGGTGCCAATACGAAAACTCTTGTTTGAGTCATGATGTTGAGTTGATATTCAGTTGATATGCCATCCAAAAAATACTGAAGACACCAAAAAAGTACCACTTTTAAATAAACAAATTGAAGTTTTTCTATAACCAAAAGATTTACTGGTAACCCATAATAATAATAATAATTGAGTATGGTAATAGGTGAAACAGCGGTGCCCATCACGTGCTCAGGGTAACAGTGAACATCATTGTGATACAATCATAAATGTCAGAAAAAAAATCACATCCTTCAAATAATTTTCCAGATTTTTCTGTGATAAGTGAAAACTTATCATCACTGTGTCATCAGTTGACACATTGAAGGTAATCGCCATAGTTACCTGGCTATATTACCTGGACACCATTGTGACTTGTATCAAATTCCAGTGTTGAACCAAAGTAGTAGTAGTGGATTGACCTTGCCATTCATGGACCAATGTCACTTGTAGCTGCTATGAAGTAGAATTAAACATTGTTATGTCAAAAGCTCCCCAAACAGGCATCTAAGGTCAGTGTGCACCAATGGCTCTGATTTGGGCAGTGATTTAGGACTTATTTTGTTTGCTTATTATTATTATCCTTAATCAGTGTGCAGTATATCACATAATCTTCCTCATGTTACAGTCTTTTACTGTTGTGGTGTTTACTGTGTTTGATCAGTGTTGTTTGTATGTTTCAACAAGCTACTGAGATGGCCAAACAACAAGGAATGACTTACAAGGCAGCACCAGTGACGCTCACACAGAGCTCTGACTCTGGCTCATATTTGTCATTTGGTCTATTGTTATTTATGTTTTTCTCAATACACCATTTAAAGCCCATAAATCATTTTTCAAAACTCCAAATGCTCTCTCAGGCATACAGTCTAAAATACTACCAGCTACTGAAATCTGAGAAGTCAAACTGCAAGGTCAAGGTGTTGACTACATAGCCACAGGTAAAAGTACTTTAATATGAATTACATAGATTAAAGCATTGTTATGACTTGCAGTGCACAAGCAGGCTTGTTCATTTTGTCTCAAAATGATCTACATTGTAAAGATTTTGTGTAGTACTGCCAAATGCAAGGGACATGTTATATTTGCTATCACAGCCACTTGCAGGCTACTTGTGCTTAAATAACACATGAAAAAGTATTTTTCTTGCTGAAACAAAAGGAAGGATTGAGAGAAGCTAATATAACATGCAGAATGAAATCAAAACACAATGTTGTTTGTTTGAGTGAGGGTCTGCTCACAGGCTCGATGTGTATAATTAATTTAACAAGTCTGATTCCAACAAAACTCTAGCACTTGGAAAGAGCTGAGCGGCCACACTTACAGGTAATGTGAAAAAGGTTTTATAGAGTCGTGTGAAAAACTTTGACTCGGTAGCTTGTTGAACACCTTTAGCAGCAATAACGTAAAGTTATTGTTTTCTGTGTGATTTGATCATTTTCTCACTTCACTGTGGAGGAATTTTTTACAGCATGGCTTCACTCTTCTGACCCCATCATCAGTGTGCTTCACAGTTATGAATAGTTTGTGCTGATATGTTTCTTCAAATGTGATGCAATACATTGCAGCCAGACATCTCCATTTTGGTCTCATCTGTCTAAAGGACATTGTTAAACATGTCTTTAGTTTATTCAGCTATGTAAACCTCAGCCATTCTGCAATGTTCTTTTTAGAGACAACAAGCTTTCTCTTGTCTTTCCAAACAACTCATACTTGTTCAGTCTTTTGTTTTTTTTTTACAGTTGTACTGCCATTAGCTTTAACATGTAACATGCTAACTAAGGCCTATAGACTGCGCTGTAGCTCTTCCTTGTTTGTTTTTTCAATACCTCTGAGCACTGCACAATCTGAATTTGCTGGGAATTCCACTCGTGGGAAGATTGGCATGATTCAACAAGATTGAATGTTTTACACTTGCAAGTGTAGTTTGTGCAACTTGTCAGTGGGCTTGACAGTTATGAGGTGTTTGTGCTGCTACACCGTGGTTTCTTCATGCCAAACCTAAGCAGTGCTGCCATAAAAAGATGGGAGACTTTCTCCTGGCCACACTTTCAGACAAACCATACTGGTTCAGTCTCGTTCACATACATGAGTTTCAGATGTAGCAGTGTTTCTGAGCATTGCACAGTCTGACCTTGGAGTGGATTTGCTGATATGTCTACTCCAAGAAAGATTGTAGCATTCTGTTAACGCCTTCATACAAGTAAACTGCCAAAACATCTCTATTTATAGAAGAAGAAATGCTTACCGATGATCAGCTAATCGATGTGCGTTTGATTAGCAGCACCTAAAGCATTTACATTCTTAACTCCTATAAAATAGTAAGGGGTTACTTTTTTTTCCACAAGATTTAAAGTAAAAAAGGTTGAAATTTGTAAAACTAAGCCAGAAAGAAACCACACAAGGAGCTACACACACAGGCAATTTGCACTTGGAAACACAGCTCGGGTCTTAGCTGCCTATTATATGAACTCCAAGCACTTTTTATTTCCATGTGTAGATGGTTGTAGGGTCTTTTTCTGGCAGACACAGAAAATTAAAGCAGACATGTGATTGATAAAGAGATAAAGGGACAGGAAGAAAAGCTGAACTGAGAAATATTAGAAAAGTTAAAAACAGAAAAAATAAATAGAAAAAATTCTGTACAAAAAAATGCTATGATTGTTACTATATAGAGTAAAATACACTAATAATTTCCTTTTTTATATGTGCATAAAGAGCAGTGAGTATGATAATGTTACATATGTATTTTTTAAAACAGTATGTATCCCATGTGGGTATTGTACAGTTTGACTCCTGTCGGGATGAAGGACCTACGATAGCGCTCCAGGCTACACCGTGGCTGTAAAAGTCTACTGCTGAAGGTGTTAGCTTGGCTAACCTTCTCTATGGGATCTAGGGGGCTGCTCAGGACAGAGCAGGCACTAACATGGTGAAGGTAAACACATTACAAAAGCTGCTGTATATACCAGGATGTTATATGAATTTGTTGCTGTATTAGTAACTCATTATACATCAGCTGTAAACGGTGATTCGTACAGAAACAATGTGATTTGTGTTTGTCTGGACAAAACTAATTAGGTGTCTTTTAGTCCTTTTATAAAAAATCCTGTTCACTTGTGATGCTCTTTCAGTTGACTCAGTCTTCTTCAGTCTGAAGAAGTCACTTGGATGACTTTGCACATTATATCCTTAGCCTTGGAGTGCAATGGGCCATCAAGCCGCAGACATGCATCTTGCCTTAGACAGCATGAACTTTTTAAAAAAGGAGACATACCTAACATCAAGAGATACCTAACACGTGTGTGTGTGTCTTTCTTTCCTCTCTTAAAAGTAGATCTTTGGAATATGCCAAGACTTTAGCCAAACCACCTATTCAGACTCATCCAGAAACACATTCCTGTGTTTTTGTCACTGAAACTCCTTAAAAACGGCATAAAACAAAAAGCAGGCGGGGTCTCCTTTTCAAAAAGTTCATGCTATCTAAGGTAAGATGCATGTCTGTGGCTTAATGGCCCATTGCACTCCAAGGCTAAGGATATACGTAATGTGCAAATATCACATAAATATAATTTCTATGCATATGTTCAGATATTTTACAGACAGTCATTGTGAAAACAAAGTACACCCTCTGCCAGTTTAAAGGCTTTACATAAAAGGACATGATTAAAAAAATTACTAGATCTTCAAATGAGGTAAAAAAAAATAACCTGACATGTGAAACAACAAAACAAACAATTTATTTAATTTTGTGTATATTTATTGGTGATTTAGCAGCTTTTATGTGTATTGTATATTTTGTGTAATTTTGTACAGCACTGTGGTCACTTGAGATTGTTTTAAATGCTCTATAGAAATAAAATTTGGCTTAACCAAAATGTAGAAGCAATGTATAGAAAACTAAGTGCACCCCATGATTCAGTCGCTCACTTGTAGCAGCAAAACCTTGCAGAAACCTGAAAAAGTTGTTTTCTGTATGATGCAATCCGTCTCTCACATTGTTGTCCCACTCTTTAGCTCCTTGAGATTTGCAGATATTCAGTTTGCAGACATTCAGTGTCAGTTAAATCAGACTGAGGTCTGGACTTTGCAGCACCTTAATTTGTTACTTTTTTAGTCATTCTATTGTAGATTAGCTGTCTGACAAATTTATTCATGGTTGACTCTAAAATACTTTGGTATACAGAATGGTGTGGTGCATTATGGTCAAATGTATGGTGGCCAGAGATGGGCACTGCAATCTGATTACTTTTTTCAAGTACTGAGTAAAGTAAGGAAAAAATGCTGCAAAAGCACACAAAACACAACAGGAGCTGAACAAAGAGCCAAAAGTGTTCCTGGGGACACGATTACATGATGGAGCAGCTGTGAAAGATGTTTGCTATTAGTAAATGGCTAATAGACAAAACGTGTATCTACAGTCTGATATACAGTACGTTTTAATCATATGATTAAAATGTAACTTAAGTTTGTCCACCTCTCAACACTGGTGAACCCTACACTCCTTTCAAGTGTTTCTCACTTCCCTGCATGTTTTGGTTTCCATTGCTTGTGCAGCTCATATTATTGTGTCCCCAGACACACTTCCAATTTGTTTCTTGATTTTTTTCACTTTATTATTACTTTAGTTTACTTTTTAGCTTTTGCTGTATTTTCTCTATTTCCGTTGTGTTTTATTCAACTCGTTGTGTTTTGTCTGCTTTTGCAGCATTTCTCTTTTTGCTTTTGTCTTAACATGCAGTCTGTTTGACCTCTCAGGGCCACCGTACAAACATCTTGATTTTGGTGTTATTTTTCTGAAGGACATTGTTCAGGAAGTCTTTTGGGTTTTTCTTATGGCTGCACAGCTTATGTTTACAGAGCCGTGCTTCCATGTTCTTATTAAAGGCAACAGGCTTCTTCACTGTACAATAAGGGACTTCCAGTTGTTTTGATATTATGTTAAAGACCTTCCCAAATATATTGGAAGCAACATTTGCTTCTTTAAGATCATTGCTGATGTCATTTAATTGTCATTAGAATAGTATAGAATAATCCTTTAATTGTCCCACAGGGGGAAATTTGGTTGTAACAGCAGCAAAGAGACACATACACTAACAGAACAAGACACAGAACAGAAACACACCATTTTTTTTTTTTTACAGAAATAGAGTATTTACAGAGCAGGGTACTGGAAAATGTATAAATAATTAAGAATGTAACTGAGAGAAAAAAATTGTCATTGTGTTAGCACACAACGTTTTGCGGTGTATGTCTGCAAACTGGTAAAACCTGTGCTTTTATAGACATGTCCACACTTTGTGGTGATGAGTTAATCAAGTGGCAATCAGCACCTGGCTGTTACGTTTCCTCTTCATATTCATGGAAACATTTAGAGTTTACTTACTTTTTTCTTCTTCTTTTTACTGCTTCTTCATTCGCCTTAATGTTTGTTAAATAAATAATAACATAGTTTAATATATCGTGTTTAGTATTTCACCTGAGGTTGTACATACTACAGACATACTGCAGCATCAGCTTGTGTTATCAGATCAGTAATGAACTGGATTACTTTACTCCACTGTTTCTTACCAAACAGACCCAACTTGTGATTATGATAGGTGAGATAACATAGATTAATACAAAACATTTATATGTGATGGTAAAATCCCTAATAACACATTAGTGATCTACATTACTACAACCAAGACAATATAATATCTTACAAATAGATAATACTAAAATATATTAACTAAAAGCCCTAACTAACAATGAACAGGAAGATATTATAAATTAATCAAAAATGTTTTTTACAATACAAGCAGTATTACCGCTGATTTGAGATAGCAACTATACTGCATCAAGCTATTAAAGCTATTAAAGTGATGTTTTACCACTGTTGGTCTTTCTTTCAGCCTCTACCACCCTGACCCCAATGGATGGATGGATGGAAGCTGAATTCAGATGCCCCTATAGGCCTTATTTCCCACAGGCATCAACCAGATTTGGCAGCAGTTTATGTTTTCAAGATTTTGCAAAATGTTGTTTCGGGGATGTTTGGGAGCATTTCTTGCAAAAAACAATTAGGTTGATGGCTACTGCAAGCTGCTCAGGGTGATTATCAGCCTAAGTAGCTATATAATGTTATTCTTATTTTTACATGTGTAGTTTTCAGATATATATCACACCAGTATAAGAATACATATTATTTTGGGTGTTTGTATTAATCATTGAAGCTAGAGAAATTACATTAATAGGTATACATGAAGCATGTTTCTCATTATGGCTATTATTATAACAAGGAACTGGAAGCGTAAGCAGCTGGACACTAAAAGAAAGATTGCCTATGACTCATCTGAGGCTTCTTATTCCTACTTAAATACAGCTTCCCTCCTCAGTGTTTGGATCACCACATGTCTGCAGTGTAAACACGAGATAAAGTTTCAGCTTTGGTTTGAGCTCTTGGTGGTTATAGCATTGAGGTATTTTTATTCTTGAATTGTGCTTAATTACATACTCTCATTTTCATACGTTTGTGGCACCTATATGTAAAACATGAAATGAAAAGAGTGCTTGCATATTGTTTGATATTAGCCTGAAATGGTACAACTGGACAAAGATGGTTCACCCAAGAAAAAATTAATCTTTGTGTTGTGAGAAGAACTTTGTTGACATGGATCGCCTACAGGATAAAAACGAAATGATCTGTACTTGCAGTAATCTTTAGCTTATCATGAGCATTAAACATAAAAAAACTGTCTATGCACACAGCTTTGGTCTTTTATATTGATTTTAGTAGTTATACAGCAGTCCGACACAATGATTATTCTGTCTGTTGAGACCTGATGAGACCTGATGAGAACACTTGAATTCTCATTACGATGGAGCATTTTGCAGCGGATCCTCAGTCTGCCCTGGCACACATAAAAACTTCAGAAAAGAGCCCAAGGTCAAGAATCGGCTTCCAATCAACCATCTATGGGATTGACTGGAACAAGCCTGATCCATGGAGGCACCATGTACAACCCGTATGACCCAAAGGCTCCACTGCCAATGGCCCAGTGCCAGAGCTGATGGGGCCCGTATCTACTCCCCAACAACGTTGAACTGTTTGGTGGCACAAGGAGAACCTAGTCAGTGTTAGATAGTTGATTTTAATGTATGAGTTTTATATGTAAATTGTTCAGACAAGATTAATAAGTGATTTAATAAGCCGGGGGGTCCAGTCCACTTTCATCTATTTAAGATTGATTTTATTTATTTCTTTTTAAAGAACTGCTGATTCTCATACTCATTAAACACAGTAGTGAGCATAAAAAAACTGATCTGTATTTTTTCATTCATTTTCATTAGTTTGTCTTGTTTACAACATAGAAAATTCTACCCAAATGAAGTAACCCTGGCTTGGTCCTATATCCTTACA
>VOQK01035851.1:10910-24683 GCA_015052645.1 Benitochromis conjunctus
TTTTGTATTTAATCTTATTTTAACCAGCATTAAACTGATTAAACACACAATAAAGAAACCATCGCTAACATAAAGAGAACAAAAATGAAGCATACCCTTGCATGATGCTAGATGCTCTTGTAGAATTCATTTCCCCTGAAAAGATTATGGAAGACAAATTATGTAACAACTAGAAAAAAAAAGCAAATGAGTATACCTGCTGGCTTTGACAAGTACATTTATAAAAATGACATGTAAATGACCCGAGACAAGAGGAGGGAGCATCAACTGAAATATAAACACCTCTATCTGCCATTGACTCTCCACCAAAAAAGCCAAATGAATTCAATTAGATGTCAGCAGATGTTTCATGAGCTGTCCTGACCCTAATTAAGGTCTACGCCATCATAATGTCTGTTTTCAGCAGCACAAAAACTTGCCTCCTATTAAAGTCAGAAAGGCTTCCAAGAACACAGACTAAAGGTAAATTTCTTATGCCTTCGTTTAGATTGCATATATATCTTATTTTATTTCACTTTTACCTTTGATTGTACTTCAGATTATTTATATACATTTTGCATTTAAGAAATGTTTTCTTTCAGTTCAATTCAATTTTATTTACACAACGCCAAATCACATCAAGAGTGGCCTTAACATGCTTTATAGTGTAAAGTAGACAATAATACATACGATGCTGGAGACAGACAGATTCTTTAAAATTTTCAATTTCAGTATGGCACATACCTAAAATCTAATGATTTGGCTGTTGTTTTGGCTGTTGAACGAGCAGTTCATTTTGAAAGACCTTTGTTTCTTCTCATTTTAATAATTATTATTGCTCATAGATAAAGCAAAAGCATTTCTTATCGAATTTCTTGATTTAATCAATGGAATAATTGACAGATTACTCGATTACTCAAATAATCAAGCTGCAGCCCTACTCGAAATACTAAACATCAAGAGGGCTCATCCCCTGCACCACCATCGGTAACGTTAGCTGAACAAACTTGTCCAACACTAAACACAGAACACGCTAATGGCTCAATCACACAAGTACAAATAGGATTGCAAACTCCTTGCATTAACAACAACAACAAAG
Source organism: Benitochromis conjunctus (assembly GCA_015052645.1). Classification (NCBI taxonomy): domain Eukaryota; kingdom Metazoa; phylum Chordata; class Actinopteri; order Cichliformes; family Cichlidae; genus Benitochromis; species Benitochromis conjunctus. The sequence goes on from VOQK01035851.1 coordinate 11,989, forward strand.
AAGAATCGGTGGCTGCCCGGTGACTCGTTTTGTAATGTTTTCACATTCTCCAACACATTACAACTGGTGGTTGCCCAGAGCTTGAGGGTGTTGAACACTCATGACCACTTTTGATTGCATTGCAATTGCACAAATTGCCTTATAGTCACCGTTCTGCAAACAGTGACAGTGTGACTTGGACTGACTGCAATCCCTCTCAGAGAGATTGTTGGAAGTTTACAAGTAACTGCTTTGTAATTTAGAGAGAATCTCCAGACAGATTTCAATCTGTATTCTTGCAGCCAGGTGTATTTGTATGGTATTTGTATTATGGTTATGTTCCTTTAGGACAGGAAAGATGCTGAATGGGCATGTAATAATTAAACTTTAACAGGTTATGTTAAATGAGAATTTCTTTCTATGTAGACAACAGTAGACATGTGATTTTCAATGAATTATCATTGTCTCCATTCAGTTGCTGACTGATATCGGGTAAGCTGCTTCTGGCATATGTTAGTGACAGTGTTGGTATCTCACTTTGTATCAGAAACATAACTGAAGTGAGAAGTGCTAAAAATTAACATTTTGAGAAAACGTGTAGCACCAACGTGTTTCAGTATGGAACATGATGTCTTGTTGTTTGTTGGTTGGTTGGTTGTGGCTAATAAACCTCCATTAGGTTATGTTAGATTAGAACCTAGTGACGGAACCGACAAGTCGGAGGAAAATAAGGACACTAAAACTAAAATCAGTCTAAGGAGATCACATTTGGGATTCAAAAGTGAGTTTTATGTTAAGAAAGCGAGGAAAGAAGCTGAGCTAAGAAAGGCATCAATACAGTAAACAGTAGTTGTATAAACTATTATTGGACACATAAAAACACACAACAAAATACACAAATTCAATACAATAAAGGACAATACATAAAGCTAAAAGAGCTCTCTAATATAAGGAGAAAAACATGATAACCTACTCTTTTCAGATCTCATTGAAGAAATGATTTCACCTGAAAAGAATCCAGAACACAGCTAGTGTGACAGCAGGAAAAATGCAAATGCGTACTTTGACAAGATTCCCTGCACAGTTCATAAAATGACATGTAAACCACGTGAAACAGGAGGCGGAACTATAAAAAGACTGTCTATGTCTACTACTCTGTATTTTCAGGTTGGTAAAGCCATTTTTGGCTTGTCCCTTGTCATTTCGCCAGCTCTGCATGTTTGATCTGTTAAAAATAGTTTTAAACACCAGATGACCTTCCTGATGCAGTCCCATGGTCCTGGGCTGTGGACCCAGTTTTTGAGTTTATTATTGGTTTTGCGGTTAAGTCTTCTGTTCATGTTTTTTATTGCTAGCTCTCTGAGTGTCCTCTCTGTGCTTCGTTCCTTTGTTTCTCCGGTCTGTCATGTCTTCATGTCAGGAATTTGAAATTGCAATGCTCCCCCGGCCCTCAGTGTACACTAAAGATAAAAAGGAGTCTTAAAATGCGTCATTATGTTTAACACTGTTATATGTAATGCATTTAACTCCTTGTATCAGTTTCCATTGGTTGTGTGTTCACCCCTTCCCCCCCTTTAGTTTTGTCAGCTAGCTCTGTCTCTCATTAATTCAGTGAAAATTCAGTGAAAGAAGAGCGAAGGGGCACGGGTCCAAGTCCCAACCAGGTGAAGAAGTCACGGAAGGCAGAAGTCAACTTCTGTCCGGATTATCCACCAGGCGATAACACGTTTTACATCAAGTGTTATTCAAGTAATGTTTGATTTATTTTATTTACAAACTTAAATAGAGTAAGTTGCAATTCTGTTAAAGTGATTAAATCCTGGTTTCAGTAGAGCTTGTTTTCATTGAGTAGATTTATCAGATGTACTTAACATTTCTTGTTCAAATGAAAAGTATCATTCATTTTATATTTCAGTAACCCAGTTGTATGGAACCGGTTGACATAACTGGGTGGAATAAATACAACATTTTATTTCTTAGAGCTTAATTACAATTTACTCTGGTTAATAAAAATGGGAATCCTGACACCTCGGAGTGCCTTGAAACAGCAGGTACACCACCTGTTAAAACTGGAGTGAAACGCACCAAAACTTCAGATTTTGAAGTGGTCACGTGACCACGTGAGTTTATTTTATGTTTATTTTAAATACTTTGGTATTTTGCCTTTTGTTTTTATTGCCCTTTTTACCAGCATTAAAGCTGTGATTTTGAGTTTAGTTCTGTGATGCCGAGTCCTGCGTTTTGGGTCCACAACTCTGCCTGGCACATACCTACACCCTTGACAAACATGTTACAGAAGCAATTTTCATGTTCTTTTATTGCTGATATTAATATCACAGCATTTAGTGAATTAACAATGCAAGTTCACGTGTACAAAATGTCACTACAAAGGACTAAACCATTACCAGGTGAGGTGCTTTCCAAACCCAAATCACATCAGTGTGCAATGCAGAAAGTGTATTTTTCTTGATCTCAATGGAAAATGTCATTAGATCAAGGAAAGGTTTCTAATAATAATGAGGAGAAGAAAATTGATAATTACTTAGGAAAAAGGAGGCGTACTGTAGAGGAAATCTGACCGTACTTATTCTAGACTCCTTCACAACATTGTGCAGGGTGCCTGATATGTTCACACTACAGTGCATGATGGACTGCAAAATGCTGGTTTACTTCAAGTTGAGTCCTATTGGGTTTGGTTAGCCTGTGGGACTTTGGAGGCAGCTGATAGGTACCAACAGGCCAAGCGGAACAGGGCGCGGGCAGCGGCTGAAGCAAAAACGCGGGTGTGGGAGGAGGAATACCGCAGTATTTTTACCATGTCCACAAGGGGTCACTGTAGACCACAAATTGGCTAAATAGCGCATGTGTAACACACCCGTAATGAGGGGGCCGCCAACAGATTATATCTAGTCCTGAAAAAACAGGTGAATAATGAGATGGACGACAGGTAGTGTGTTTTCCTCTCTCGCTTCTGCCAGATCTGAAGACGAGCGGTTTTATCACTCTAAACCGTCTCACTAGGGCAGAGGTGCCCCGTTGTGGTGTAACTAGGGATCGTACACCATGCTGGATCTCCAACAAAAATCACAAAATTAAGGCCCTTCTTTAACAAAACTACACCTGAAAACTTATACAATATACAAACATTAAATTACATAATGTGACCGCACATTACAGCGTGTCACATAAATAATATCTCTGAAAAGAACTGGTTCTCATTATGAATGGAGGTGACCATAGTTACCAAGCCATACAATGGACCGGTTCTTATTTAGCGTTTTCTACTCTAGCTGAGCACCCAAAGCGCTTTACACAAGCTCATACTCCAATGCATCACAGAGCAACTTGGGGTTAGTAGAAGAGCAATGTAGGGCTTGCCCAAGGATATTTGGCATGCAGACAGAGACCAAACCACCAACCTACAGATTAACAGGTGACCTGCTCTACAGCCACCCCCTACAGAACAGTTTGCAGGAGATTGCAGGAGTCCTCTGCAGCCAGGGATTTCAGCAGAAGCTGATTCTTCAGATTTGGTAGAGTTTGCAAATTCAACATTCCAGTTGGGTTATTTTCAAGCTGAGCCAAGAAACCATTATCTGTGGTGTCATTTGTGCTGATTCTCTGTTCTGACTATAGGTGAGGGTAGGATTACAGATAGATTGATTGATATATCAACAGCTTCACTTTATGCTCAGCTCTCTCTTCACCACGACGGAAGAGCAAGTGTCTGCATCACTGAACCTATTCATCTGTTAAGCTTTAATCTCCTCCCCCCCTCACTTGTGACAAGACCCTGAGATTTTTAAACTCCATCACTTGGGGCAGGAACTCGTCCCTGACCATTTTCCAGCTAGGAACTAGTGTATAGCCTCAGACATGAAGACATGGTGCTAATTCACATTCTCACCTTTCCACTTTGAGGTGAAGGCCACCCGTAAAATGAAGCCAACAGAACGGAGAGAGACGTGATCGTGAGGCCACTAAAGTTCAATTCAATTGAATTTTATTTATATACACCAGTCAGGCATTACTTTACGGGTAATAAATGATTACTAATTAACGCTTCATCATGGCACCTGTTAGATATAGAGTCCGATTGTTTTTCAGAGGAACTATGGAGTACTAAGGAGTAAGTGATTTTGCTCTTGCTTATCTGAAATCCTGCGATTAGAGGTAATTCGGTCTGTAGATCTACTCCTGCATCCAGAACAGCTGGCCACACTGCTTTTGGATGGTTTTCACAGGGTCTGGCTCACCATCGGTATCCAGAACCAGCCTCGTAATTAGATCCAGGATCACAAAAAAACAGTCTGCACATACAGTACAGAGCAATGAACAAAACAGTTCCTACAGTTGTTTCTAAATAAAATGAGATCAATCAAAATCAATTACACTGTTGTTTTAACATCGTTTCTGTTTCTATGAATTCAATTTGTATTGCTTTACAGCATTGCAATCAAATATCCGTTTTTAAGGCATGTGTAATCAAATGATGAAATGTTTGTAACTTAATTAGTTTTAAACAACTTATTTACATGAATTAACCCATAACTGAAATGACAATGTGCAGAAAAGGCACTGAATAACACGCACAACTAAAAGAAAAGTGCATCTTGCATTATTTTGGTGCATTTGTGAAAGTGCTTAATCAAATAGACAATAAAAGATAACACTCCATTTAACACACAGCTCAAGTACCCCGACTGGTCCTAGCTTTCTCTTTTTCCTTAGACAATACAGAGTTCACACCGTTGCAGTAGTTACCTCAATTAGCATAGATTTTCCTGCTAACTTATCAGTTTTAGTAACTCGCAGCAGTGTCCAAGAACAAACGCACGCTTTCTTCTTCTTCTTTTTAAATTTTTATTGGCGGTTGGCAAACAACTGAATGGTGCATTACTGCCACCAACTGGTATGGAGTGTGACTGGAAAAAACAAAAAACAAAAAAAAACAAACAAACTCCACTGGGTTTGGTTGAAAGCAAAACACATAAAACGCACATTTATAAGTGCACATAGCACCAAGGCATCCTAGCAAGAAGGTGTTTACCTTCTTGTTTGAAGACGGTGTTCATCATGGACAAATTTTTTCTACTAGGACAATCAAGCTGCCTTGTGGGGCACCACCGAGTACTCCACCCAGCGTCTCCAAGAAGGTCAAGGTCAAGTTTATTTATATAGCAACTTTCCAAACAGTACATGCTGCACAAAGTGCTTAACAATGTAAAATGCCACTAAAATAAATAAAATGCAAAACAATGATGCAGTAAAAAAATATAGAAAAACAAATAAGTCAATAAAATAAGTCAATAAAAACTACTGCAACAACAACTAAGGCTGTTAAAACCAAAATGTCAAAGTGTGTTAAAAGCCAGACCATAAAAATGTGCCTTTAGTAACAATTTAAAATGTTCGAGTGTTTGTGCAGACCTAATATTAAGAGGAAGACTATCCCAGAGTCTGGAACCTGCCACAGAGAAGGCTCTGTTGCCACGAGACTTAGGTTTAGTCCGTGGGATAGTTAAGGATAGTTTTGACCTGGACCTTTCTGAAGCATAAATAAATAGAAACTCAGACAGATAAGAAGGGGCTCGGCCTTTAAGTGATTTAAAAACAAAAAGTAAGATTTTAAATTGCATCCTGTAAGGAACAGGGAGCCAGTGTAGGAAGGCCAAATCTGGGGTTATATGCTCCTTGCATTTAGAGGCAGTTAGCAGACGAGCAGCTGCATTTTGGACCAACTGGAGACGACCAAGAGAGGCCTGATCTAAACCAAAGTACAAAGAATTGCAGTAGTCCAGTCTGCAAGTGATGAACACACGAATAACACGTTGAAAGACATTAGCTGGAAGGTGTGGCTTAACCTTGGCTAGCTGTCTTAAAATGAAAAAAGCTGGACTGGACTACTGGACTACTACTACATTCCAAATTCCAGTAGCCAGCGTCAGCAGATTAGACTGCCAGGGTGTCCGCGATTGACAGCCAACACACTTCACACCCAACTCCTCTGGTACCTCCTCCGGATAATGAATCTACAGGAGGGTGCCCATGTCATCTCTTTGAATGGCTGACATGGCTGAGGCCTAGCCACCAGGCGATCTCCTACAAGCTCTCTCCCGAGGCGTGGCTTGAGGGTGGGGCCACAGTAACCCTGTCCTGATCAAGGTGAACCGAATATTGAATATTTATAATTAGGTAATATCTGATATTTTTGTGTACTTAGCTTAGTTTAGTAATTGCAACTTTTCCAACTATAATATGAATGCTTTAGCTCTTTAAGCTCTTCAAACTCTTGCAAACTGGTTTTATACTTGTTAAAGCAGGTGATACTATACAGTTATTTAACTGCAGCAGAATGATTTACTTAATATGTTTCCTTTAATACTTCCAAACAGCAGAGGTTTTCAACTTTAGTTACCATTTTAGTGAGTTTTCCAGAAATGCAGCTATTAACAGAAATGTAAACACATACTTTACCTTAAGGATGGACATAGCTCCTGTATCATCATCCACTGGTTACTAAAACCCTCTTGTGAAACCTGAAGCTGAACATTGAATGAGCAGTGTTCTGATGAGGAAGCTGAGGAAGACTGAACACCGAAGACTTCACTCAGTGAGTCAGTCGCACGGTAAAGTATATTCTAATTTATTCTTTTTAATTCTAAAGGAGATCACAGTTTATCGAATTGAGATAACTAATGACTGTGGCCACAGAGATGCCAGTATAATTTCACTAAGGTCAAAGGAGACAAGGGTTGTTTTCCCAAACTTTTATATTAGTGAATAATGTTTTTACAACTAGATGATTCACCCCCTGCTGGCCATTACAGAGACTAACGCGTTAAGATGCTTGGAGTCTCCTCTCACATCAGGAAACCTCGTCTATTATTTAAAGTCTATCGACACAGACATAACAAAATAGAAAGGAAATAAAACAGCAACAGCAAAAATTTACAAAACAGGAGGTGACTGTGCCCGGAAGCAACAAATTCCTTTTTTGTGAAAACGAAGTGGGGGCAGCCAATTAGGAGACAGTGGGCTTTTAAAAAGAGACTGGTGCTGAAAGGGCTTCTTTCAACCAGAGGATGAACTGATGGACTGCGTAAAGGAGCAGTTGAACATGTTGGACAAAGACAAGCTGAAGAAGGATTTTTATAGACTATGACCAATCCAAAATTGTTATAAGTAAAAAGCAAATTTCACTTTAAGTAGAATTTGTAATCCTTAAAGCAAGTGGAATGTGTGTGTATTTGTGTGTTAAAATCATAACAGACCACTAATGCTATGCAGTTAAACTAAATTTAGGGTCATCTTGACCTTCGGATTGATTTTCAAGCAGGTTGAAGGAATCCATAGCTTAACAAATGCAAATCTTTGTGCCCCCACTCGCTCTCTCTCTTTCTGTCTCTCTCTCTCAACGAGAGTCCAGCTGAAGTCCTTGAAACTTTTACTTTTTACATTTCTACCTTGTTTAGTGTTTAACTTTTTTTCCCCTCAAGATCTCAAAACATTGCCATTTGATTTTGGAAACATTTATTTTAGCCAGTAGACTCCCAAGTAATTTCTTCAGGAACATCACCATCATCATCATCATCATCAGCATCGGTGTTATGGGACTGTCGTTCTGCCTAAGTGACTCCATTTAGCCAATTAGGCCTTGCCAGGAAGTGCTCCTCTATTATTTTTCTCCCCTCTGCTCTGATGGAATAATGTCACGCAGAGGCATTTGTTGGCTGATTATACTACCGTGACATTCAACTACATGACTCTGTTTAGAGCGACCAAACCTCATAAAACATGTAGCGTGAATGAGAGTCGACAGTCGTTGATAGATTGAGCAAGAGAGAGAGGTGAAAAACAGCGATCGGACTAAGCGCGTTTGCCCTTGGCTCCATGCGGCAGTTTTTACAATAACAATTAGAGTGTGTGAGATATAAAAGCTAATGATCAGGTCTGTCATATTTGCATATGCAAAGAGCAGTGGGCTGATTGCTTGCACGAAACAGCACTTAGAAAGCGTAATTAGAGAAGTCTGGCGGTGGTGATGTCGACAGCCAGAACAGTGGAGAGATTCCCCCTTAATGAGGCTTGTCACGGTATGCTTTGCCTTGAGTCTCTGCTCCAAGATCTGACACCCACACATACACACAGATACGCACATAAACACACACTTTAACCCCTGTGTACAGTCTGTAACCCACTCCAGAACATCTTTACTTATAGATTTTCACATGAAAGTATTACAACTCCAGGAGACAGGCACACGCTAAGTCAAATCAGGTTCACATATGCACACAGGCCATACAGAGACCCAACCAGCTATCTGCTGTTCTAACCAGGACATTCAGTCTAATTAAGGACATGCTAATATTAAACAGAACTCCTTTAAGTGTCTTCCACTTTCTCCTGCTAATGAGAGAAGATAGTTTTTATTCCTTTTTGGTGGAAAAATGAAATTGAACAGGCTTGGGCATTTATTTTTTTTGACCTGCCTGCGCTGGAATCTCAATTTTTTCTTTTCTTTTGGTCTGTTTATTCTTTGGAGCAATGATTACTTACTTGCTATATATTTCCAACTAGAAACAGTATGTCATTTTTTGGCAGCAGAGTAGATCCTACTCAAACCTCTGTAACATCAAAAGTCTACATATTTAGAAACTCCTGCATGCTAAGGGCCTCAGTATGTATTTGAATATCTAGTCAATATCAGATTTTGTGATGATGCTTTGTTCATAGTTTCCATTGTTGTCATTAATAGTTTTGTTTCAGACAAAAACACTGAGGATCAGATAACCATACATCCTCAAAGTAAAACACTGGACCAATTTAGAATCTCCAACTAACCCTAAAATGCATTTTTGGAGGAAATGCGTGTAGTCGCAAGGAGAACACTTCATGTTTATGTAAAATGTTTGTTTTTTTTCATTACAGATGGAGTCAAAAATGCGTATACATTTTCAAACCTCTTTCTGTTTAGTATTCCTCCCTTTTCTTCTTGAATGGCAGCATACATACAAGCTTCACAGACTCAACAAAACTGTGTTAAAACTGATGACCCGGGTTATCCCAGCATGATCTGACAATGTTCCAAAGAGGTTCTTTTTACGCCAGGAATGTTTGGCTTTCTCACTCTTCAAGTGCCCCATAAATCCTCAGTGTGGTGGAAAGTCTGTGACAGTCAGCAGACCCTCTTTTGTCTTCAAGTAGTTCCTGCAAAGCTTTGAGGTGTGTTTGGGCTCATTATCCTGCTGCAGTGTGAATCCTTTTTCACAAAGATGCAATGTCTCTGGAGTATGACTTTGAAGAATAGAGTGCTGCTTTTCTTGGAGTCAGTCTGGTGCAGGTGTCCAACTACAGGGTAGCAAAACACCACCCAACATAATATTCCCAAATGGGTTTAACAGAATTCCTGTTCCTGTTTGTGTTCTTAAATGCAACTTACTATTAATGCCAAGTAAAAATGAAGCCACGTTCACAAGCTCCATGTATTCTCATCTGCCTGCATCCCCGTGTGTTTGAGCCCTTCATACTGTTCCTTTTTCCCACTTTTCCCAAGCCAATGAGTGACAGTTTCCTGTTCTAACAAGACTCCTCATCTCCACCTTATCCTAGGCATACAGAGAAATTCATCCATGCTCCACAACCACCACCAATACCATGTAGACTCCAGGGGTGCTGTCCTACTTCCTGCCTTATTGAACTCATAGGGCGCCTTAAGTTTTCTGCCTTTTTTCTCTTCTTGAGAAGCAGTTTAAAAGAAGGACACTCTCTAATATGCCGAGAGCACTCATAAACAACCCTCTGTTTTTTTAACAGTCTTTAGCAAATTGTTTATCAGTCTTGGATTATTTATTTGTCACATTCTGTATCTGTGGTGAGTTTGTACTGAGCATCAATCTTCTGATGTTGTAGCCATTTTTAGTCTCCCTGACTGTGTTTTAAATATAACCGATCAGTTTCAAATCTTTCAGACTGCCATGCATTGCCCTATTCAGTCTTCAGTCTGTGATGATGATGATGATGATGGAGGTCAAAAGCAAACTGTCAAGCAATAAAACTGCTTGTTATAGTAGTTGTACTGTTGGAGCTTTCTTTCTTTCTTTGCTAACTTTCAAATATCCTCTTATGCACCTTGACCTTTGAAGTAGGCGAGGTTGTGTCCAGTCTAAACATAACTGGAAGATGAGAAGGCCCCTTTTTGCTTTAAATAAATCGAACCTCTCTTTCACTTCGTGCAGATTTCTGTTCTCATGTCGCGTTTTCCCATTCACAATGCTACTTACTAATCAATGGTCTACTGGAAACTTCAAACACAGGCTTATTCATAACAGCTGATCTGCAGCTACTTAAATAATCTTCTAATGAATGGATCAAAACCAGATGAGTATCCTCTGAACATCGCATTCAAGTGAAAAGAACAGAACTCAGCAAACTGTTTAACATGGTCAATGCCACAGAGTTGAAACATAATTACTGACACATACCAAAAAAAAAGAAATCAGTATTTCGCCTTTAGTATTGGTGAAGTGTTACTCTTCAGCATCAGCTTAAGTGCATGTTATATAAATACAGTGGAAGAACATTCTCAGTGTAATATTGTAACATTTTCAGCATGTTTTTTTTTTTTTTTGGTAAAGTTGCTCTCTTAAAACCTCCTAAACCCCAAGGGTTTTTCTGAGGTTCTTGTTTGAAAATGACGTGCCCAAAATGAGTATTTCTTTACAATTACAAACTCTGTGTGAACAATCTTGGTATCAAAATAAAGCTAACACTTGTGAGACTTTATCAGAGGTGTAATATTTTAGCAGTTGCTACTTTGTCAAAGTAACTGAGAATGCAACATAGAAAATAAATATATATTTTTTTGTATTTTATACCATAAAACCCCTTTGAAAATAGAATTGAATAGAATAGAAGATACTTTATTGATCCCCTAAGGGAAATTCTTGCATCACAAATATTCTGCGGTATTTGAATATTTTGTGAAGAACTGCCCACACACATGCATAAAAGGTCTCGTGTGAACGTAATATGCACAGTGAAAATAGTCTTTGGAACTTTAAATTCTGAGGGGCAGTAACTTCTATTGGCTGATGTGCATGAATGATCAAGCTTTTTATTCATTTGAGCCAATAGAATCACGGTAACGTCACCATGTTTATGTCAGTCCTACCAATCACAAATTGTATGCTGAAAAATAGCTGACACAAAATACACAAAACTCGTCATCGTCTAATCAAATCTCTGTAACTAGGCAGAAAATGGCCATTTCTTTGATAGGAAACGGCACTGAGGCATTGTGGGAGAAATGAGGCATAACCACAATTAAAAAAAACAAAAAACATTTTCGATACAAGACAGCACAGGTAAGGCTGAAGTCATGCTACACTTTTTCAAATTTGAAGCATTGTTTCGGTCTTCTTTTGCGGCTGCTTCAGTGACTTCAGTAACTAATATCTTCATTAAAATGTAAGGACCCAACCTATTTACAAGATGATCACGAGTGGCACATTCAGTGAAGAGACTGAGTAGACTACTATGACTCTTTACTTTGTTCCATAAATTTTGGTTCCAGCTTAGATGTAATACAAGTTTTTGGGGTTCTTAGTCATCGTGCCAGGTGATAGGACAGTGAGATGTAAAACCTCCTACAAATGTTTCGGTCCAAGATTGTTATTTTTGGCCTCATAGATGTCAAGTTGTTATTGGCTGATGTAGAGCATATTTTATTTTTGTGTCAACATTTTGGGCAGTTCATCGAGGGTTTAATGGTTTAAGTAATTTAGCAACTATAGACGTCGTTTTATATGTGCTGGAATTTTGTTTTCCTTCTAGCTCCAGCTCAGCACCCCGGTAGAGTAAGCTTGTGGCTGGATTATTGATCTAACCAGAGCACCTGGTCGTTTTTGCCTGTCTGCTCACTGATTGGGAGAGGAAATGGCAAAGAATGCGTGCAGGGGGGATGGGGCTCATGGTTATTTATTTTCTGTTTGATTCACTATGAGATTCAAACCTACTTTGTTGAGGAAATAGTTCAGGCTCATCTTATTTTTAAATTTTGAGATGGAGAGGATTATTCTGTACTTATTATTCTGTACTTTTGCTGAAACGGATTAAAGTCTGTTATCCTCTTTGACACTATGACGCTGTCTGTTGTATAGTAACAGGTGTTTTGTTTTATTAATAAATGTAGTAAATTCCTTACCTGAGATGGTGTGTGACACGATTGGTCACACAGGCGAGAGACCACATTAGCCAAATGGGAAGCATTGCCTCGCCCTCTTTTCCACTAATGTGTCTTTAGAAATAAGCTCTCTGTGAAGCGTCCTTTCTCTCTCGACAGTTGGTGGATCCCACCTGTGGGAAGCAGATCTGACCATACTTGAACAGTTTGAAGCGGACTCTTCCAATCACAAGCTCACACTTAATGTGAGTGAAACCACGTTGGTTTGCATGTGAAGTCGCTAATTTTGAGCTAATTAAAATGTAGACGTAGTTTGTCCAATCCTAACCTGTGAGAGTCAGGGAGTTGTCAGTTTAACGAAGTCGTTACACACAGCTGATGAAGACGCCTATTTAGCCAGAATCACATGTATTTCATACCATATTTGTTCATGGCCTTCAAGAATGTGAATAAGCTCATTTCTGTACTTGGGGTGTCATGATGTTAAAATATTTTTGTAAAAAAAAAAAAAAAAAAAAAATAAATAGATGAA
>VOQK01035860.1:0-10438 GCA_015052645.1 Benitochromis conjunctus
TTAATATTAATGTGCATTTTCACTGGGGTGGCCACTCAGTGAAGTGGCTTACACGTTCACTTGGCAAATGAAAGCCTGCTGGTTCAGTACCAGCCGGAGACACAAATCCGCTTTGAGGTTGTATTTGGCGAAAAATCTGCCAAACCAAACATGCAGAGTTCCCTGCTGTGGCGATGCCCCCACTGATGAGGGAACCGCCAAATGTAGAAGGTGTAATTTAGCCCCCGATAATCTCAGGATGTCTCTTTGTTTGCCCAAGCACACCCAACCATTTTACAAGACAACAGGTTACTAAACACACACCACAACTGTCGGTTTTTGTTTTTTAAACACAAGGACATTATGAATCCTTATATCCATCAGAATCCCAGCAGATTCCTTTTTTCTCACTTGTAGTCTGAAGTGGCTCATTCACCAAGATAAGGTAGTCAACCTGAACAGGATTTCTAAAAGAAAACAGAGATAAAAGGTAAAAGTATAACAATTAGTGCTGTCATCGTTAACGTGGATCAGTTCGCGTTAACGCCGTCATCACGACTAACGCGATTAACAATTAACCCATCTGGAGCGCAGACTGACTCAGTCCCTGAAATGTCTCTGTCAGCACATTTCGGGCAGCTTGTCCAAAGTTTGTCCGTTCTGCGCTCCAGACGGGTTGAGTGCGTTAAAAAATTTGAATCGCATTAACGCATTTAGCCGCGTTAATGCGGTATTAACCCGTTAACGTTGACAGCACTAATAAAAATCATTGTTTCCTACATCAAAAAGCAAAGTTCTGTTTCTGGTCTCTCTAGCTTTATTCAAGTCCCATACTGTCAGAAAAAGCCCCTTATGGTCATTCATGTTTTTAGTTTTCTTAATGTTCCAACAATACTCCAAAGACAGAAATCACTGATATGTCAACAAAATGTAAATATTTTCATGCATTTTGTTGCTGCAGGAACCAAAACGCTGGTGGTGCACGGGCAGAATGAATGTGACATCCCAACTCAGCTACCAGTCCATGAAGACACTCAGTTTGAAGCCCTGCTAAAGGTAAACACTCTAATCTCAGTCGATCACACACACAGTGATGCAAGACCGAGGAGGCTTCTATCACTGTAATTTAATTCATATCATGCTGGGCGAGCGTGGGCTAAATACTTCAAATTTAAATTTGTAACTCAGTGTGAGTAAACTAATCAGGCTAAACTAAGACGTCTCCTCTTTCTCCAACCAGGAGTGTCTGGAATTTTTCAACATTCCCGAGGCCAGATCGGCACACTACTTCCTCATGGATAAACGATGGAACCTCATCCATTATTCAAAGGTAGGAACTTTGTTTTCAGGTTTTTTTCCTTTCATTGAAAAAAAAGCAACAGCTATTTAAAAAGCTCTAAATTATCTGAAGTTGAGACCTGAAACCTATTTTTGTTAATCATCAATAATCTATATGTCAAGAGTGTAGGTCAGGCTTGCTCTGTGCAGATTAGAAATGACTATCAATGTCAGACCAATGCTTTTAGTCACATCTATTCCTCTGGCATTGAACGCCATTATAAACATGGAGATATTTAGTATAATTACTATTCTCTCTATCCTTCAGACATACGTTAGAGACATCTACCCTTTCCGGAGGTCAGTCTCTCCTCAGCTCAACCTGGTCCACATGTTGCCAGAGAAAGGACAGGAGCTCATCCAGAAACAGGTAAGGTTAGAAATGTGAAAATTAAATCAAACCCTAAACAGCGTCCTACAACAGGAATATCACAGTCTGAATTTTTGTTTTTAGGTGTTTTCCCGTAAATTAGAAGAAGTCGGTCGAGTCCTCTTCCTCATCTCCCTCACACAACACATGCCAGCTGTGCACAAGCAGTCCCACGTTTCCCTGCTGCAGGAGGACCTGCTTCGCCTGCCCTCCTTCCCCCGCACCGCCATTGATGCAGAGTTCTCCCTCGTTAATGAGCCTCAAGGTGAGAAAAAGACTAATAGCTAAATGAACATGAGTATAGCTCCTTCAGTATGTTTTGATTATTTTTAGGATAATGAATCTTGCTTTGCTTTGGCTACCACCTTCCAGGTAAAGAGCTGTTTGGCTTGGACACTCTCCACAAGGTGCTGTGGATCAAACTGCTGGAGGAAATGTTTCTGGGCATGCCCAGTGAGTACCCGTGGGGTGACGAGATGATGCTGTTCCTTAATGTCTTCAACGGGGCCCTGCTGCTGCACCCCGAGGACAGTTCCCTGCTGAGGCAGTACACGGCGACCGCCATCAACACCGCTGTTCACTTCAACCATCTGTTCTCCCTGAGTGGGTACCAGTGGATGCTTCCAACCATGCTGCAGGTACGCTTACCTGAGTACACTCACCTGAGCCGAGGCAGAAAAGTTGTCTCAGAATTCCAGTTTCACAGCAATTTACATTTCCCATCCCCATCCCGCTGTGACAGGTCTATGCAGACTACGAGAGCAACCCTCTTCTGAGGCAGGGCATTGAGTTTTGCTGCCGGCAGTTCTACATCCTCCATCGAAAACCTTTCATCCTGCAGCTGTTTGCCAGCGTTGCTCCGCTGCTCGAGTTCACAGTAAGACTTCAGAGTCATTTAAATCAATCTGCAGTTGGTCAGCACTGCAAGTTCTTTGCCTCCTTTGATGCATTTTTCTCTTCTTATCCATCTTAGACCAGCACCAGTACCGGTCTTTCTAAAGGAGTTTCAGCCCAGTGTCTGTTCGACCTGCTGGTCTCTCTGGAAGGTGAAACCCAGGACGCCCTGGATGCCCTGGAGCTGGTCAAAGCTGAGAAGCCTCTACGCTCTCTGGGTAAACTGTCAATTTTACTGGCTCCTGAAAAAACCGCTGTAATTATCAAGGTAGGGATCTAGTCAGAGAGTTCAGACTTGATAAAGAAGCCCAGAAACTCAGACATATGCCAGATTTCATTCAAGGAAGCCTCACAGATTCAACTATTAGTCTAATATTACTGTTTGACTGTACTCTGTATATGTTCTCTGAATGTATCACAGATTTCTGTTATGGTAATGAGGACTTGACCTTTTCTATCAGCGAGGCCATCAAGCTGTGCGTCACTGTGGTTGCATATGCCCCTGAATCCTTCAGGAGGTATGAATAAAAACTTCCAGGAGTCTTTCTCTGTCAGCTGTTTTCTGTCCTCATACTCTGCATGCTTCCCTCTCCAGTCTCCAGATGTTGATGGTGCTGGAGGCCTTGGTTCCCTGCTACCTCCAGAAACTGAAGAGCAACACGGTTACGATGGAGTCTGCTTCGGTTGCCAGAGACGAGATTGCAGCCATCGCTGCCCTTGCTACGTCTCTGCAGGCCCTCCTCTACAGCTCTGAGACCCTCACAAGGTTTGTCACTTGCCAATAAAGACTCAACTGAGTCTAGATTTGTTTTTAGCTCCTCTCAGTTGTTGTCATGTGATCATCCATAGGCCCATGACAGCTCCCCAGATGTCTCGGTGTGATCAGGGCCACAAGAGCGGCACTACAGCTAACCACGCCATGTCTGGAGGGGTCAACACCAGGTCAGAACTTTAACTCTCACCTGTCTCAGAATAGATCTCTATAGTGCAGGTCTGGAGTTTGAAAACCAAGACTGGGGAGATCTTTGTGTTGTCAGGGACAATCTTCACCTGCTGGAGGAGGGCCAGGGCATGCCAAGGGAGGAGCTGGATGAGCGCATCGCCAGGGAGGAGTTCCGCCGGCCGCGGGAGTCCCTGTTGAACATCTGCACCGAGTTTTACAAACACTGCGGGCCACGGCTCAAAATCCTGCAGAATGTTGCGGGCGAGCCCCGGGTCACAGCTCTGGAGCTACTGGACATCAAATCCCACATGAGGTGTGCGATGAAATAACTGATTTTAGTTGCAGTGTGTAAATTTGTCAAATTAATTTGCTTTCTTACCCATCGCATAGCCCTAGCTATGGGTGGCTGTTATAGGACAAACATGTTTCAGTCAGCCAAGAGAGATCAAAAATAAAAACAATCAATTCAGCATCTGTGTGTCTACTGATGTTTGGATCAAATCGAAATCCACCCTGTTTTGTTTTTTTTTTGTAAAATAACATAAAAAATTGCCAACTGTACCTGTCAAATTTTGTAGAATGTATGCATAGTGTTATACAAAAGTGCAGCCCTGCCCTAATTCAACGTTGGTTGATATCTCTTCGACACAATACACACATTTTGGAAATAAAGTCAGTAAGGTTGTTTCTTCACATTCGTTAGTTCATTTTAAAGCTAAATGGAACCCTAAAAAGCACTTCTAAGTTGAACTGAATGAATGTTTCTGCCCCAGGCTGGCGGAGATTGCCCACGCCCTGCTGAAGCTGGCACCCTACGACACCCTGACCATGGAAAGCCGAGGGCTGCGGCGTTACATCATGGAGATGCTACCCATCACCGACTGGTCGTCCGAGGCCGTCCGGCCCGCCCTCATCCTCATCCTCAAGAGGCTGGACCGCATGTTCAACAAGATCCACAAGATGCCCACGCTCAGGTGCGCTCGCCCTCAGGCTTTATGCAGCAGGTCTGTTGAACACAATCCCTTTTCTTTCTCCGTCTCCCTGTGAGTGTATCGTGCTGTGCCGCTGCCGTGGTGTGTACAGTGAATAGACGGCTTCTTGGCACTGTCCTCTGTAGCGCTGCCTTCGTGGGTGCTGTACCGTAAGTGCTTCTGTGGACTGTGTTTTCCTGTCTGTGAGTTTAAATGCGTAATCGCATAAAAGTGTGTGACGATGTTTGTTCTAACAATGGATCAGTGGCAGCGTTCCTCTATGGCTGGAGCGTCCAGTCTTTGGCCATGGAAAACAACATACAGGTGTTACGTCATCTTTTTACTAATACCAATAATCACAGTAATAACCTTTTTTTACATAAAATTTCAGACATAAAAACCAAGTCACACACTAAAGCCGCAATATTTCATCTTCAAAACCGGAACTTTGAAATCGACTTCTCTGCATGTTTCAATAAAAGTAATCGTGATTGCGTGCTCTTCGACATTTGTTGTGAACGATGGTCGGGTTCGTTCCATCTTAGTTTATCAAATGAAATAAAGAAATAAAATGGATTATGCTAAATTTCAGGTCTCTATTACAATTAATTTTCGATTTGGTTCATGGTTTCATACCTGGGGATAATCACGCTGAAAGTGGATGTAAATGTGTTTTTTCTGCATATTCAAGCTTGAATATCTGTGAATCTGATTTAGACTGCTTTAAAGAATATCATGTTACTTGTCACATAGGTACATGCACATATATACATTTATATATAGATAGGTTCATAAATGCATAAATGTCAATAATAAAGAGTGCAGAAAACAAAAATATGCAAAAAAGCTTTCCTGACTGTAGACTGGAGGCAGCTAGCTGAGAGGTAACACTGCTCTGAGGCGGATCTGTTGCTGCAGTGTTTAGCTGGCTATGTTTGTGAGCTTTGTGACATTTGATGTCTTTGATGCAATCTTTGGCTTCTATAAGCTCTATAACTTTGAGGTTTTAATATGTATTCATGCTGTGTAATTTTGTGAAATTGTATGCCAACATTATGCCATCACAGGGCATCATAATGAAAAAATATTAAGTGTGTTGTACAGCTCTCTCCGTGCCCTTTTATTTGATATGTTACTTGATGTAGTTTCTTGAAATTTCTTTTCAAGGCCAACTTTGATCTTGGGCACTAATGTCTCCCCAAGTACTCATGTCCCGCAAGGCCTAGTTTATTGTGAAGTTTGAAGACGATCCATAACAAATAGTTGGTAATATGAAGTTCTACCATATCTATCATTTTACCAACTTTGAAGATGATATCTTGAAAGCTGTGGACACTAAACTGCTAACAAACAAATGAACTCCCTTCAGGGGCAGAATTGTTTTTCCTGTGAGCTCTTTTTTGTTAACTCACGACAATGTGCTTGTATGTGGTTTTGGGGGGTGGTGGTGTGTGCTTGTTTGTTCTCCAGGAGACAGGTAGAGTGGGAGGCGGCCAGCAGCCTGATCGAGGGGATCTGTCTGACCTTGCAGCGACAGCCAATCATCTCATTCCTTCCTCACCTACGCTCGCTTATCAACGTCTGTGTCAACCTGGTACGGAAGCACAAAGATGTTGAAAAGCGCAGTCGTTTTTCTTTTATTTAGCATTATCTTACGTTTTTTTTTGGGGGGGGGGTTTTCTGGTTTGTTATCAGGTGATGGGTGTGGTCGGCCCCTCCAGCGTGGCGGACGGGCTGCCACTCCTCCACCTCAGCCCCTACCTGTCTCCTCCGCTGCCCTTCAGCACCGCCGTGGTCCGACTGGTTGCTCTGCAGATTCAGGTATGGCGAGATGAACCCATCAAACACCGGCTCATGAACCAGCTGCTCCGCATGCTAACACTAATTCCCTTGCGCTTCTCCACAGGCCTTGAAGGAAGACTTCCCCCTCAGTCATGTGATCTCACCTTTCACCAATCAGGAAAGGCGGGAGGGGATGCTGCTCAACCTGCTCATTCCCTTCGTATTAACTGTAGGCTCCGGGAGCAAAGGTGATTTGTTGGTGCAATTGGAGGGGGAGATTTAAAATGCCAGTCAGCGTCTTGCTCAGGGTTTTTTTTGCATTGCCTGCTTTTGTTTTGTTTTTTCGATGTAGACAGCCCCCACCTGGAGCAACCGGAGGTCTTCCTGCTCCTGCAGACAGTCATCAACATCCTGCTGCCCCCTCGGATCATCTCCACATCCCGCACCAAGAACTTCATGCTTGACGCCTCTCCAGCTCACTGCTCCACGCCGGGTGACCCTGGGAAGGATCTGCGTAGGGAGGGATTAGCAGAGTCCACGAGCCAGGCCGCTTATTTAGGTACAATAAGAGAGGTGAGAACATTTTATAGCTTTGCTTTGTCTTCATCCTCATCCTCCTCCCTCCACAGCTCTGAAGGTGGTGCTGGTTTGCTTCGAGCGCTCGCTGGGGAACCAGTGGTATCGGCTTAGCCTGCAGGTGAAGGAGATGGCTCTGAGGAAGGTGGGCGGCTTGGCCTTCTGGGACTTCATCGACTTCATCGTCCGAACCCGGATCCCCATTTTTGTCCTGCTCAGACCCTTCATACAGTGCAAGGTAAAGGACTTCAGGAGCCTGCCGCTCCTTCAGCACTCCTGAAATGTTTGCTTTCATCTTCCTCATTTTTCCTCCATCTTACTTTTCCAGTTGCTGACCCAGCCGGCCGATTCCCAGGAGGAGATCACAGCTCGCCACCACATCGCTGACCAGCTGGAGCGGCGCTTCATCCCACGACCACTCTGCAAGAGCTCACTGTTTGCAGAGTTCAACAATGAGCTCAAGATCCTCAAAGAGGCTGTGCACAGCGGCTCGGGTCAGGAACTACAAACTAAAACATTCAACAGACAGTTCCTCTAAAAATCTCATTTTATCCGTCTAGTTTTTTTGGCTTCTAGTCACAGACATACTGACGTACAACATACTGCAGTCCAATTACCCTGATATAATCTGACAGGAGATGATTGCTGTGTGTCTGTATGTTTAGTTTCTAAATGGAACATGAGTATGTTTTTAAAAAATGTCCACATAATGGGAATCAGTAATATAGACGGTAATATAGACACCCACAGAAACAGCACTGTGTTGTTTCTGTGGGTGAACTTGTCCTGTAAGCGTTTTCAAATAAAAGCCATCAACTCTGCAGTCACATTCGGGATTTTCCACCCCACAGCATATCAGGGCAAGACATCCATCAGCACGGTGGGCACCTCCACGTCAGCCTACCGCCTCAGTTTGGCCACGATGTCGCGGTCCAACACGGGCACCGGAACAGTTTGGGAGCAGGACAGCCAACCGTCACGGCAGCCCTCGCAGGACACGCTCAGCCGTACCGATGAGGACGATGAAGAGAGTTAGAAACACTGTTCCCTTGTTTTTACCAGCTATTTTCACTCATTCCTGTGAATTTGAAGTGAACTCAACACTCTACGTTCCTCTCGCTGCAGTTGACTCCATGAGCATTCCAAGCGTGGTGAGCGAGCACGAAGCCTTCATGCCCAGGGTGATGTCGCAGCGTCGTTTCTCCAGCCACGCCACTGGCTCGACGGCCTCTCAGCCCGAGGCCCCCCGCACCACCATGCTGCCCAGCCACAGGTAACGTTTCCCACTCAACCTGGGAGCCACAGAAAAACACTTACGTAAGACAGTCACACCTAGTTCAGTGAAAATCTGCTTTGACCTAAATCGGTTTAGTCTTTATGGGTTTAGTAGTTAGCTGTTAGCTCCAATATGCAAGTTGTTTTTCCTGTACTTCAAAAGTAAAGATGAAGTGGTGTGAAGGCAGAAATAATCTCACTAGCCACTAAAAAGAGATTTCAGACCTAGTGAGAGGGTCTCACTCCTCTGATGGCCACAAGAGGCTTGTTCAATAAGCAAGAGTCAAGTCAATCCCATAGACTCCTATGATCGAACAGCCAGCTTTATAGTAGAAAAAAAAGCCTACAGCGACCAGCCACACAGACCTGGAGATCAGCTGTTCTGAACAATGTGTTTTCCCTGACCGGTAAATGGTTACAGGCTGGTCTCAAAAAGGCTGTTGCACTAAAAACTTTCCTTGCAAATTGTTCTTTGTTTGGTCAGTTTTTCTTTAGGGGAAAAAATGTATTTGTTCCTCAAGTTTTTCTACTTCTTTGTAAATTCCCTCATGTCCCATCCAGTATTTTCACTGATCTCTCTCCAGGGGTTAGCTGACATTTATGAGTCCTTATATTAATGCTATGATTATTATTCCTTATATTCAGACAAGGATTGTTATTTGTACATTTATTAATTACAAAGCTTTGGCAAAAAAAGTAGCTGGATTCAGTCGTGCTGAATGGGACAATCACAATAGTAACAGGCCACATCAGTGCCACATGTAGTTACATTGGGGAGGTGCACATCAGATTACTACAGAAGAGGATTACAGCCACTAAAAAGAAATGGAGATTAATTCCGACATTTATGTCATAACTCTGAAGAAAAAGTCTGAATCCTGACTATAATAAGAGAGAAATAAGTCAGAATTCTAACATTAATCTTAGTAATGAGATTAAATCTGACATTTATCTCAGAATTCTTAAATTAATCTCAGAACTCTGAGGGAAAAAGTCTGAATTCTGTCAACAATTTGAGAATTCAGAGAAAAAATAATAATTTTTATGTAAATCTTTGTCATGAGATTAATTTTGACATTAATCTCAGAATTTTGACTGAAACAGTTTGAATTCTTAGATTAATCTCAGATTTCTTAGATTAATCTAAGAATTCTAAGATAAAAGTCAATCACTTGATTAATTCTGACATTTATCCCCCCCATTATTTTTTTCAGGGGCCCTAATCTTAATCCTGCCTGGGTCGTGGTGCAGTTTCAGAGGGGTTTGTGCAAACAACATAGTGTAGCTATGGTGCAGATTTCTGACTGAAGCATAAACCTCAGAGGCTTACAGTCAGTTTATGCTTCAGCATCAAGTCTCTGAGTGCCTGACGTACACCTCCCTTATAATGTAACGTTCCAGGATGTTATTAATCCATTTCCACGCTTGCAGTGGAAACGGCAGTAAAAACATCAGCTGATAACTTCACTCTCAAATATGTTGACTCTTGACTACAAAAAGCTAAGGTGGCTAAACTTCAGCGGTATATTTGAGAACCACTGTGCTTCTTTCCTGCTGGTTAAACTAAACTAATGAGATTATTTCTGTTTTCAGAGCAGCTTTCATGAAATGTTCAACTCTTTCCTGTTTATTATGTAACATGTAGAGCCGACCGATGGTGGAGAAATCAACCAGTCATGTTTCACAACCACAGCCATATTTTTCTATGTATATCTCTGTTGATTTATAATGTTTTTTATTAAGCAGCGTTAAGACTCTGTTGTATGGTAAGAATGTTAAAAATGAAAAGTCTGCTGTGTCTTTGGTTAATTTTGGTAAGAGGAAATACCCTGGCTTATATAAACCCTGCTAAGGAAGGGGCTCAGGGTGGTGATGGATCTCACTACACTCCCTAAACTCCCATTTTCCCGCTTCGCCCCCCTTTTTACAGTGAACCCAATGTGCTAGATGAGTCCCAGGGCCTTCTGCAGGAGGGTAACCTCTCTAGGTACAGTGGCCCTCTCTCTGTCTGTGTCCCGTTGGTGCATTCTTGCATCTGTCCGCCACTGGGAGGGGCATCACCTCAGGACGGCCACCTCTATCGGCCGCCTCACTGTTGATCACTCATCCACATCGAATCAAATCGCCTTGGCCCGTCACCCCCCCACCTACCTCCCACTTACCCCTCTCTATCTCTTTCTGTGTGGGTCTAATGTGCCTTGTCTCTATCCCCTTAACCCCCCTCACTTCCCCTTGAGCTCCACACTGACCCTCATCTTCTCAGCTCATCCGCTGTGCTATCCTAACCAGGCCCCCCTCCCCACTTTGAAA
>VOQK01035871.1:22338-33850 GCA_015052645.1 Benitochromis conjunctus
GAAATTAGAAGTATTCCTGCCTTTATCGGGCCAAGATGCTCTTGGAGCCAATTTCCCAACACAAGGCTCTTTAATAGAAACCTTTCTAATGATAGCTGTGGAATTTAATTTAGCTCCAGTATGGGTTCATTTAACACCTAAACTCATTTAAAAGGAATTAAACTTGCAAAGGATAGTGGTCTCTGGCAAGCTTAACAACCCCTACTCTCTCCTGACATTTTTCTCTTTCTCTTACTGGGATTGTAAAATGGCCAAAGCCTTGTCCCATATGAAATTCAGATACTAGTTTGACAGCAGGGAACAAGAGAAACTGGCAGGTAACATTGCAAAAGGGTTTTTTTTTTTTCCCAGACTATGTTTAACCAGCAGTGTGCTTACATCATTTCTCTTTCAAGGTGAAGCAGCAGCACAGCATAGTGTACAAAAAACTGCTCATCCAATTATCAAGTTGTGTTGTTCCTGCATGAATCACGAGGCAATATATGCAGACGCAGGATAAATTGTCACACTAACAATCCTCATTATTATCTATATACAAAACTAGCCTCACTTTTAGCCTAATGCTTTCAAGCAAAAATGTTTGTTTAGCGCAGCAGAAGAAGAGAAGAAGGATATTCGCTTTTTCATAACGATAAAGCAATTATCCTTGGTTGTATAGGGGAAGATGCTACCTAACAACAACCACATACACCTTAAAGGTAATTCTAACATAAAGTAAGTTCTCACAAGAGCTTTTCTAAATACATATGATATAAACAATGGCATATGAAATGCTGTAGCTAGAGGATATCGCATGTCTAGGAGTGGGAAGGCTAACAAGCATGTCAGCGATATTATGTAATACTAAACCAATTAAATTTATTTTTAATATTGTCAAATAATTCCACCTACTTCTGCATAACCCAGGTATAAACGTCCAGTAACGGGAACACTGGCAAGTAAAGTAATCATCTGGAAATTGAACAGTTGTGGAAAAACTGGGAAGCTGTTGCTGTTGAGTACTTGCACATCTTGTCGACTCTGAGAAGCATCGTTTATTCCCACTAAAAGGATGTTTTTTGGCCTGGAACCCCTGAGATAAGTTCAGTTTTCTTTTTATAAAAGATAATAACTACTTTAGTTTGTTCAAAACGATATTTTTTGTGTTCAGTGCTGGCTAGTGTGTCTTAACAACTGCAGCATTTTATATTAAAAAATATATAAGGAATTAACACATTTATATTCACAGTTTTGCAACCTTAAACCGAGTTTTCTTTTTACCATTTCTTTCCCTCATAGACATCTAATAGTTCACACCATCAGTCCACAGGCTCTGTAATAACTTCTCAGTTATTTTTATTTCAAAAGTCAGTTCTTTTATGACACCACTTGCCTAAAACAAGCAGTTGGGGCATCACTGAACAGTCCTTTATCTATCTTCATAGAAATCCAGCTTGAAAAGGCTGAACTATTCACTCTCGTTCTCTGCCGTCCCTGGACTCCAATTTTTTTTCTTTCATCTTTTTTTCTTTTATCTCTTTTTTCTTTCTGGCCCTGATTTTTTAGTACTCTGTTGCCAGAAAGGTCTGATTGCTTTTAGCAGTTAAGCTGCAGTAATAAACATACTGCAGTCCATACACTATTAGTTTTTAAGCATTGAGGGTGTAGGAGACAGGGGAAAACGTTCTCTTCATATAGCCTGAATATAGCCATAACCATATAGCCATATAACATGCTTATTACAAAGCTCTTTCTTTTCTTTCTTGTCATTACTTTTTGAAAACTTTAATGGCTGTCAGATCTGCATTTTTAGGTTTCGAATTTGTTTCATGACAAATTACTTGTAAAAGTCGTTCTGCTGTAAACAGGAGCTGTCAGCGGGCCTCCTTCTAACATGACTTATAGTGCACGCTCTCTCTACCCACTTCCATTCAAGTTGCGTGTTTTGTGTGGAGGTGCCGTCACATTAAGTGTCATAAGTCATGAGTGGGAGCGTGTTACAAAACCCTCCACAGAGAGTCTGCCACAGTGCTTCACTTACAGGCTACATATAAACATGTGCTGTTTGCCATGGAAGATGAACCATGCAAACGTAAAGTGTGTGTGTGTGAAAGCCGGTACGTTTACATTTTATAAACTACTAAAACAGAGTATAGTCATGAAGACTAAAAGGAACTCCACCAGATTGTGATTAAAGCTACTGTCTTCACCCAACTGTCCAAGACATACAGCCACAATTGACCACAGTAAAAGAAATTGATTATCATTCTGCGTCCTACGGTGTCCTGGTGACAAACGTATTTATGACTACCATCGTGGTCAAAATTTGTATTTGTTACAGACAAACAAACACAGAAGTCCAGTAACATACACCTCTCTGGTTCAGAGTGGGCATGCCATTTCTCCTTCACACTGCTCCAGGTTTCCCTCTTAATGACCACTTGAGAACTGAAGTCTCCCATATGGGACACTTTCTAGTAACCTACCCTGAGACTCCAGGACTCCAGGTACTCTGAGCTGATGTTTGACATGTAAGCACACATGCTCAGAGTCCACCCCCTGACCTAAATGCACATGAAAGAAACCCTAACATACACAAACCAAAATGGTTGGACAGAAGTACACCCAACCCAGTATCTCTTTTAACATTAGAAGCTTGGGCATCCTCCACCAAAGAGATGATAGAACAAGCTTTGGCAACTGTCTCACGTTCTGACTGCTTCACATGGCACCAGACCCCTATGGCTCCTCCTACTGGTGGTGAGGAGGGTGAAGCTATATGGCTGGGGTTAGGCCCTGTTGGGCCTTTAGGGCACCAGACAACATAATACCTGGGATCACAGCTTATACTATGATAAAATAGTAATTAAGAACATAGATAAACCAGGTGGATTATGTGCCAGTCGTGGCAAAAATACGGAGGGATTGCTTTTCTAGCAAACAGCACGGACACTAGTGGTGTAACCCAAGGGAAAAAAATTTACAACTGATCTGTCAACTTCTATTATGAGAAAGTTGGAACCATCTGGATGAAAAATACTTTTCAGTAGAGAAGTTCATACCTCAGGCTGCATGACCTCAGAGGTGCAACAGCCTGAGGTACGGACCGTGAGGTATGGCACTCCTAAGGCTTACAGCCTGAGGGCGAGCAATAAAGTACTAATTGTGATGTATTTTTTGATGATTTCACAATTTTTTCTCCGAATGATCTGGGGGAAAAAATGATTAATTATAGTTTTTAAATTTGTTTTAGGTATGTTTCACAAAGCCAGAATTTCCTATTAAATAAAAATGTGTTGTCTCATATCTTTGGTTTGTTTATTTGCTACAAAGTAAAAGAGTTGACGATTGACATTTTTGCCAGGAGCTGTAAACATTTTTATTAGGCCATTTTTATACCAGTGTAACTCTAAATTAAATAAATAATAATTATATTAATATAAAAATAAGCTCTAACTCATATGGACTGGAATAAATATGCATTTTAAATGTTAGTTTAACTGTGTGTGTATATGTCTGTCTATGGTGTTATGTATTATCTTACACCCAACACTAAAAGGATGGCTGTTTGATAGCATTTGGCAACTTTTGTGACAAAGGCAACAGAAAAGTTTGCCTCCTTTAAACAAGTTTAAGTTTGTTTCTTTGGTAACTTAAAGTAAAACTAAACTAAAAAAAACAAAAACGTTAGGCTGTCTGCTCTACATGTTTGTGAAATTGTCCGTGACATGTTTTGCCTGCTGTATGATCTCACCCTCTGAGAGAGTAGGAGCAGTCTGTTGCACTTGGCTGAGTGAGTGAGTGTATATGATTGAATTTGGCACACAAAGTTCAACAGAGTGAGGGGAAGTGTAGGAAGATTATGTAAAATTAGGTTAGGGGAAAATCAACATGTACAAAGGGTAGAAGGATTGGAAATTGGAATTTTTTTAGATAAAATTATCTGAAGAATGTGGGAAGTGATAGATGAGAGAAGGTAGGAAAAAAGAAAGCAAGTCAAGCAAGTAGTAGAAAGGCAAAAAGGAAAAAGGAAGTAGGTGAACATCAAATTAAAAACAAAAGGTCAAAAGGGAGCAAGGAGGATAGAAGATGTGATGGTATCTACTATAGCTCCCTGCAAGTTATCTCAAGATGTTTGTATCAGGACACAAAGAAGAACCTTGAATGACACAACATGCTCTTTACCCCGAATAAGTGGGTTATTTTTAGATGCTTGGCCCTTATCTCACTACACAGCTGGCAAGGTTTTGGCTCACAGAAAAGGTAAAGAAAATGTATTAATAACCTTCAATGTGGTGTGAAGGAGGATGCAGACAGGGGAACAGGACTGGTACAGTTACGTTATCTGAGTCGTCTGACCGTCAAGGTTAACTGAGCGTACCTTAAAAATAAAATAAAATGCATGAAACAAAGACAGAGCTAAGAAACAGTTGATTGTAGAATTTAGTGTGAGCTAATTTAAATGATATGTAAGTGAATATTACTTGGTGTGTGTGTGTGTGTGTGTGTGTGCCCCCAGCGCATATATCTAACTGACATTATAAATAACACCAGCATGTTTATTTATGTTTCCCATTACTGTCTCAGCTCTAGGCTATAGACTCAGTTCCTTCTTTTTTTAACCTCACCTTTAAATATCAATTTATATTCAGCCAGAGTTCAGCAGATGGTTAAATAACACAAAGTGTTGGTTTTTCATACATGTTTTGAATCCAGTGTTATTTTTTTATTCAGTGTCAGCCCCTCAAGTCATGAAGGAAAAGAAGCTTTCTGATTGGATGTCAAAAGTAATCAACCTTACATCATTTAAATCAGTTCTAATGAGGACAAACAGCACACTCATATGGAAGAGGGGTGTTGCATTTATATTGTGCTATGATTAGTGGATGACAATGGAATGGTTACTTTTCTGGCTAATTTAAGCACCAGTTTGAAAAAGCAAAGTGGTGATTAGCATAATTATACCTTAATCTGGCCTCATTAGCAAACCAGTGTCTGATGTTGACATGTAATAAGAGAGTTTTCTGATCATTTCTACCTGTACCTGTTTTTCATTCAGCCTATGTTTTCATAAACGGGGGAAAAGCTATCACATTGCACTAGTGATTTCTGAAAGCATTCATTTGAACACAGATCAAAATCATAGTAAATCAAATACAAACACATAATGTAAGTAGTATTCCCCGAGGAGCAAATTTACTGCCTTCTCGAGCTCATAAAGAGAAAAGGTAGTAATTTCAGTCAAAAACCTTTTGAAAAATTTGTAAACTGACTCATTTTATATTTCCGTTGGAAGTGATCCATCTACCTAGTTTCTTCTGCTTATCCAGTTGAGGTCATAAGGGGTTGGAGCTTCCATAGGAAAGCCAGAAAGCGAGGTACACCCTGGACAGATTGCCAGTTTGTCATAGAGAAACAGACAAGCATTAAAACGTACAGCTGATCTGGAAACATCAGTTAACCTAACCATGTCTTTGGACTGTAGGAAGAAGCCAGAGTACCCATAGAGAACCCACACAGACAAAGGGGAACATGCAAGCTCCACATGAAAAAGGACACAGACCTTCATGCAAGAAGGCAACAGTCCTAACTATCATGCTACTCTGTAGGAAGTCATGATTTCTGTTTGTACAGTTGTTGCAAAACCTCCAGTAGTGAAGCTGTGGCATGTTCAAGATGTTTAATCTTTTATTTCCCCCACTCCTCCCCGCTGACATTTTGCAGTCCCTACTCTGGAAATTTCCCTCCATCTGATATAAATGTTGGCAGTTTGTCACTAGTCAAAACTACTGTGTTAAATTTCAGAAGTCATTCATTAGTAATTATACACAGATTCGCTCATTTCATATTTTTGCATTAAACAGTGGTCCTAATTACCAAGTAATGAATATTCATTTTTAAAACAAGTATTTTTAAAAATGAGGAATGAGCCAGTTTTACCACACAATATGTAACAACACAAAAAATAAAAGTTATGTATGAGAAAGCAAATTGTTGATACAGTGAACGACCGCTTCTTCTGTTAGTGTAAACTTGCTCCCTTGGGAAAGTTTAACAAACCAAAATATGTAAACGTGTAAGTTTAGCACAGTAGTTGTATAATGATGCTGAAATGTGAAAGCTGTCACTCAACTGGAAATCGCAGCTATTAAGCCATCATTTTGTGAAAGCATTTAAACCCTTGACAGTATAGACTGTGACGCTATGCTGATGTAACAATTAACGTCAAAAATACAAGCGGCGCTTACTAACAGTTGCCATAAACGGACTGTAAGGTGACAGTCTGACAGCTGGCCTGATTTTGCTTTTTAATGTCTCCAGCTGTGCTGTTTTGTTAAACTGCCTGTGAGCCACAAGTGAGCAGTGACATTACTTTTAAATATGAAACAGTGGAAAAATACTAAAGAATGAAACAGATGTGTCTCACAGATTACTGCCTTTACATGATGTTTGCAGATTGTCTGCACTGGTTAGCTTTAATACACCGTTGGGCTAGTAAACAATACAATCACAGCTTTTTTTAATGAAATTCCAACAAGTCTTGATGTTGTGATGGTGTGGCTATGTTAACTGGTCAACAATGTGGCCTTTAATATATGTAAACATATGTGCAAAATAACAAAAAGATATTACAGGATTTGATTATGTTAATAAGCATAAACATATAATGGTATATAAACAGGATGTATAAATAGAATATATAAACTAGTGCGCTCTGCGTTAACATCAGTATATGGGGTTATATGGCAAGCCATAGTGGCCAAAGATCGCCACTGTTCTAACCCGTCTGGTTAAGAAATTGCGTAAAAATTGCCGTTTAATAAGTCAGAACGCTGTAAAAACGGCGTTGACGCCAACAGAGCGCAGAACGGAGTGGCGCCTTGAACGCCCCTTTTGAGTGGCTGAAAAACCGCCGTTTTTACCGGTCTTTGAACGCAGCACAACGAACGCTGTTTTTGGGCACCGGAAAAAGCGGCATTCAAAGACCAGTAAAAACAGAGGTTTTTTTCCGGCGCCCAAAAAAAGACATTCATTGCCACTGGCCACTATGGTTTGCTATACATTAACGCGTTAACGCTGAGAGCAGTAATATAAACATTACGTTGCTCTAGGTTTTTTTAGTCTGTTTTCAAGTATTGCCATGCATTCAAAGTATAAATAAACAGATAAACAAGAGCCTTGAGCCGTACTTTGATTACCATTCTTAGAGTCGGAGCCTCCATTTAGAAGTGTTATCGTTTGTGAAACAGGAGCCCGCCTCTGTCTGTGACCACTTCAACATGACGCTTCTCTCTTGAAGTGAATCAGCTGCTCTGGATGCCAATTATGTTGGCATCTACAGACCAAACTGACTTCTATATGTCCTTTCACCACAATAAGCCTCTCTCTTGCCTGTCAGACAAACATGGTTAAATATTCAGAACTGCATTTGCCGCAGTTAGAGTTAAGTCGACAGGCCATGTTCAGCCACTGAGGATCGTTTGATAATCTTCTTGTTGTTTCATTTTTTCCTTTGTTTTTAATCATCTGGCACTAAAACGTCCTTTTCAAGCAATGTTATTTATGTTACTCTTCGTTTTGTTGACTAATGATTATTGCATCATTGCATCGTTAAGAGGCTGTAAATTGTTTTGTCAGAACTCACAAATACATTAATTCATGACATTTTCATTATTCTTTATTTACTGTAAGTGTGTTGATTAGAACAGCCCTTAGTCTCCCGTTTTGGTGATAATGACATTGACTATATTCAGCATTGACATAAAGATCATTATGAATACGGCTTGATAAACATGCGGCTTGTTTTGTACAGCATGAATTGCATGCCTCACAATTAACATGTTCGTTTTTTGTCTGTTTCCAGTAACTTCTCCTCATTTTTGATGCTTTCGCTCTTCTCTGAACTTTGCTCTTGATACAGTGCCCTCATGTTATTGTCTGACTTGCTCATACTCGCTGTATTTTGTCCTTCGTTAAACTGCCGGAGTCACTGTAGAGTTCATTATGACCAGATGAGTAATTATTGGTGTGTTTTGCTTATCTAATGCTAATCTGTAACGACAGGAGTGGTAATGACCCTGTGCTTAAATTTGTCTGACAATCGTACTTTTGACAAGTATTGAATTGCATCTGTTGAATTCACCGTGCAGCTGTGTTAAATCCATTTAGATAGTTTAAAATGTCAAGCTGAAAAGCTTAAAAAGTAGACTGATAAATGTGAAATACACACAGGCATGGCCCACAGATGAGACCAAGTGACATATCTTCACAGCCACACCAAGCAGCCATAAGCATCAGCAAGGCATTTATTTCTCCTCGGGCACTGTGTATACCTTTATTCCTTGTCTATGCTGACTTCCCGGCCTGGGTTGAACTTGTTTATGAATTCCAAAACGTTCCAAGAGAAAAAGTTTCAGCTCAAAGAGGTGAAACTGACCTGATAACTGATATTTGAACAAGCAAAGACTGTTAAACAGTACTTTTGAACTGTCGCAACTGTCAAAAAAATGTGGATTCAGTGCATTTGTAAAAATACTATCTCATGATAGCTGTTCACTTACACAAGCACATGCATTTTAGCTTTTTTGGCTGCCCCACCAACACTCAGCCTTTCAGTCTTTTTGCAGTTTGACTATTCAATTAACTTTATTTTTCCTTTTTGATACATTTGGTCTTGTACTTTCACCTTTTTCCTAGAACAGGAAAATATATATATTTTTTTAAAGAAATAGGAAAACATGTAGAAACTAAAACACCAATTTTAAAGCCTTTGAAATGTTATTGAGTGGTCAACAGGACATAACAACAAGCTGGGCCCGACTAGAGAACTAAATTGATCAAGTAAATTGCATATCAAATTTGAATTTCAAAACCCTGCATTCATTTCGGAGCACTCCATAATAAATTGCGGTTTTGGGCAGTAAGATTGGTATTCCTTTTTCCTGTGAGCAACAGAGTAATCATGAACTGTGACTCTGTCCAGTATCATAATTTGTATTTCTCTCTCTCCCTGATGTATGGATGGATGGATGTCATTTGAGTACAATAACCTCATTGTGATGCTCAAGAAACCACTTTGAAATTATTTTATGGCACGTTATCCTGTAGGAAGCAGCCATCAGAAGTTGGTTACACTGTGTGGCACGCAGTGTGCCAAGAAAAGATCTCCCACACCAATACACCTCCACCACCACCACCAGTTGTCTGCTGCTGTAGCCCGTCTGCTTCAAGGTTCATTGTGTTGTGCCTTCAGGTATGCTCTTCTGCATAGCTTGGTTATAATGAGCCTTCCTATCAGCTTAAAGCAGTCTGGCCTCTGACATCAACAATGCATTTTCACCCAGAGAACTGTGGCTCGCCGAATAGTTTCTCTTTTCCTAACCACGCTCTGTAAACTCTAGAGATGCTTGTGTGGAAAAAATCCCAGTAGATCAGCAGTTTATGCCACTAAGCAGCATGCCACATTCAAAGTAACTTAAATCAGCTTTCTTCCTTATTCTTATGCTCAGTTTGAACTCCAGCAGACTGTCTTGATCATGTCTACATTCCTAATGCATTGACAGTCAATGTTGCTCACATTTGACTGCCTTTGCGTTAATGAGCAGCTGAAGAATTATACCTGAAAAAGTGGCCAGTAAGTGTATATCTGATTTAGACTTTTACTCATATACTCCCTTCTGGATATGATTGTGTAGTTTTTTGTTGTTGTTGTTGTTGTTGTTTTTTGCAGCATATGCTACTGTACAGTATGTTCTGCTGTTCCACTTCTGCCTGGCTGAGCAGTTTACAATCCTGACGCCTGGTCACCTGTTAATATTCAGAGGTCAAAATGATAAAACAGTCTCTTCACTTCTGTTACATCACTTAAATGGCAGGTTTTCTGTTGAATATACAGCACTGCGCAAAAGTTTTAGGCAGGTGAGGAAAAATGCTGTAAACAAAGAAGGCTTTCAAAAATGGAAGTCTTAATAATTTATTTTCATCAATCAATAAAATGCAGTGATTGAACAAAAGAGAAATCTAAATCAAATCAATATTTGGTGTGACCACCCTTTGCCTTCAAGACAGCATCAATTCGTCTAGGTACACTTGCACTCGGCTGGTAGGTCGTTCCAAACATCTTAGCAAACTAACCACAGATCTTATGGGGATGTAGGCTTCCTCGCATCCTTCTGTCGCTTCATCTAATCCCACACACACTCGATGTTGACATCAGGGCTCTGTGGGGGCCATACCATCACTTCCAGTACTTCTTGTTCTTCTTTACAATGAAGATAGTTCTTAATGACATTGGCTGTATGTTTGGGGTCGTTGTCCTGCTGCAGAATACATTTGGGGCCAATAAACAAACATTTATATTTCTGAAAGCATTCTTTATTTACAGCATTTTTTCACACCTGCCTAAAACTTTTGCACAGTACTGTATGTTTCTTTCCACTTGATAAAGTCACATACCCCATCAACCACAGATTGATTATTTGCTACACCGGTGATCTACAACAATTTTATTTTTTACACGTGGCAACAAAAATGGCCTTGATTCTAGTGTAATTATAAAAAATGCAAATAATATAGCTTCCTATTAACGTTCTGTCATTGTGTCCACATCTGTCTGTGGAACCCTCTGTGTTTTATGTAATCTAACACTTCCACATCTTCAGCTATATACCCCTGTCACATCTGAACCCAGAAGTTCAGCACTGAGCTCAACGATAGTTCCAGGCCTTTACTTCCTGGTCTATTAAACTTATTATTGGTCTCATTATGCTATTGTGTATTCTTGATTTGCTTGTTTGGACACCGCTGTGGTTGCTGCATTTTTCTAAGTGGGCCATAATGAGGCACCAATGTCAGTTGCACTTTTGGTGTAATTTGATGGCTCTTCTTAGTGGCAAAGGGTCAAAAACAAAGAGTGCACACGCGCTCCCCGCTGCTGCTCATGGCTCTGTGTGCGTGCCAAACAAGACCATTTTGTTTCTATTTATTCTGCCGCTGTGAATTACTGTTTATCAATTCTTTATAAAACTCTTCAGGAGATTGCATAGATTTGTTTTCCACATAGCTGTCACCTCACATCTAACGGTGATTGCCACTATTGATTTTTCTTGTGTTTGCCGCCTCTGGAGAGCACATCTCTGCTTGTAGTATCTGAACATTTTTGTTTTAATAATTTAAGAAAGGATTTAGAAGATGGAACCCAGGCTTACTGAGGAGCAATAATCTTGGTCTTTGGCAGATGCCACTCAAGCATAAGAGAGAATATCATGTACTGAGCTGAAACTGTTTGTTTTTATACTCTGAAGTTATAAAATTTCAGACTTTCTTGTACTTTAGTATATTTCAGTTTCAGCTTTAAAATAAAATCCGCCTTGTAATTATTGTGGTATCTTCTGTCAAGCTGAAGCTTGACCAGAAAGTTTATACGGTTTATATTCTGGTAATAGAAGAGAACTAAAGCTTTTTTAAATATATAATGTGGGCAATAACTTTAAATAATATTGCAGGCATTTATTTTTGAAACATTTATTCATGT
>VOQK01035904.1:9192-19971 GCA_015052645.1 Benitochromis conjunctus
AACAGGACAAGAAAAATCTCCAATCTCGATGATGTGGGTTTTGTATTTATTTACTTACTACATTAAGTGTTAATATATTTTCAAGGTGTCAAACAGGGTTTTGTAGACATGTGACCACTAACCATGTGATGTTAACTTGTCAGCAATATTGGTTGTGTGACAATCATAAGGTCAAGTGAATAAGGCCCCAATCACAGAGTCCAGAGACTGGTCTGTGACCATTTGGCAACCACTTTTCGCTAAGGAAAAATGTGTATTTCCCAACCAGTTAGTATTTCCCAACCAGTTAGCAAAAATCTTCTTGAGATTGCAACGCTACACTTTTTCAAGTTGTACTACCACAACCAAGAAGAACTACAGCCAACTGTGGCAATGTACTATCAACCAAATCCATCGCGAGAGTCGGTAACCTCCAGGAACAACCGTTAAAGATTAAGGCAGCAGAGGAACCAGTTCTTCTACCACATCTAGTCAAACAGCGATCATGCGCACGACATCTCCCGAGAACCCTCAATAGTGTGTCAATCCATTCATCTATCACACAGCTACATGCAATACTGACAGCACACTTCGTCACATAATATGACATTTTTGAACATGTATTTTTTAATATGTATTGAAATGTGTTGTCAAAATTAACTTCAGACACACACATGCTAGAACTTTTACTTCTACATAGAGAGTAAAGAGCTGAACCCATGCTGAACTCGACTCGTGGGCCTACTTACTTCTGTTGTAGTGCAAAATGTCCCTGGATGTCTCCGCTTTGGATTTTGTAGGTTATGGGGTCCCTCTCCCGATCCACTGCCTTAAAAGTAAACAGAGAGAGGCACCAACATAAACATATATGCTTTCTCCTTGTAGATATGTAATATACATCAGTCAGTTCTGCTAATTTGGGAAGTACTAATGCACCATGCTATCCCAATGTAAATTAAACACTGTCCTAAAAGCCCAGTAACCACTGTGACTGTGTAATACCTGCAGATTAAGAAGTGTAGCCCCAGTCCTCATAGCTTCACTGATCTCCAAGTTGTACTGTTGCCGCGGAAAACGAGGAGGGCTCTGGTTGTTTGGTGGCAAAACTTCAATATAGACCGTAGTAATGGATGACCTAAAGGGAGAAAGAGAAACAGAGGGTGAAAAGGCAAAGGAAAAAAAATGGGGAAAGGCGACTAAGACAGACAGCGAGTGTGAAGAGAAGCATCCTATAACAGAGAAGAAAAAATAGCAGAGGAATGTTACGAGGGAAAGCTAGAGGATACTAAGGGGAAAGCAGTGTCAGGGAAGGTGAATGGCCCATTATTTAAGTTAAGAGTGGCTGCCCAGTGTTTGTTTCTTTGCTCTTCATGCTGAGTTTGATCAATAAGAGCATGAAGTCAACAGTGTAAGTGACAAAGAAACTAGATAGTACTCTATTACAAGGCCCCTAATGCAGTGCTCGAGGTTTTTATTGTGACTTGTTCAAACCTGTGTGGCTGTTTCAATGATTCATTTATACAGAACATGGGTGATGTTATATTAGGAGAAAAAAAACGTCTTTAATTATAATAAAAGTATTTCTACACTATGTACACAAACACAGAGTTACAGTGTTGACTGTAGAGGCTGTATTGTACAATTCTTTATTATCAAGTATTATAATGTATAATATGCAGTGCAGAAGTTTGTCCTTCAGGTATTAATTCAAGTGGCCATATTATGTTTTTTTGAGTTTTTAACCTCTAGCTTTAGTCTGCAAGCCTTTCTACGCATAAACTATTAGTAAAATTACAAAGGCCAAAAAGTGAGTTCTTCTATCCAACAGTTGCAGAATGCCTTACTTGTAGGCTTTTGCTCTGGTACTTATTTGTTTCAGTATGTAATACAATAGCATATTGCCTAATTGCTAGTTTGGCACACCTTCAAACAAATCACGAGTAGCTGCTTCAGTTAAATCCAAATATAGCCAGCTGCCTAACAGGCTGCTGTTTTTTTTCCTAACTAGTGCTGCTACTGCTAACGCTAATTCTTAAATGTGACAGCTATGAGAAAAGCACACCAGATGTTCTTCAACAGAGAGCAAGTAGCAATGTCCCCCCAGCAACAGAGAGATCCATATATACTCAGTGCTAACATGAGGTTAGTGTGGCTAACACTGGCATCTACTTGGTTCTTTTTTTGTCCCTTTGGCATGAAATTGTAAAAGAAGCAGCCTATTAGGACAAATGTAAATCAGTCATTATATGTATTTTGGATATAGGTACATGAAAAATTGTAAATCGGGCAGTGTTAATAGACACAGCCTCCAGGGAGGAATGCAGAAATGCCTAAAAACCAGCTTTCCACCTGAAAGCCACCAAACGGTGATAGCTATGGTTGTCCTATCTTTCTGTCTTCACCTCTTTAAACACTTTCCAGTTGATTTTATGGGCTCAATAATTCATTTTTGTTCATATTGAATAAAAAAAATTTTACTCTGTTTTGTAAATCTTGGTGATACTATTTTTCAAAATGGCGCATCATCTATAGTATGAGACCACATGCTCATTCTCAATCACAAGTCATTAGTCAATGAAGACTCATTCTTCCTGGTCACATCAACGGAGGAAGTGCTCAAATTGAGGTTTCAAAATGAGACTTCAGAAACCAATAGGTGATGTCACAGTAGCTAAAAGCACCTTATTGACCAGCTTGGGACCAGAATCAATTGTTTTCTAGCATGCTTGGCTCTAATTGGTGACCAACTGGTCAGCATCATGCATGCACAACACATAATAAGTTGTCAGCATCTTGACTGTGTGCAGACACAGAGTTCACCAAAGTAAACCATGAAAGGACCACCACAAAAATGTTTGTAAAAACAAATCTAACCAGACCTTTAAATGACCCACTCAGCGAAACATGGATATTTTAACGAAGCTAGCAAAAGGAAAGTGGCTACAGCTAAAGTGTGTGCAGAACTCAGAGCCAGTCACAAGCCAGCAGCCTCGGTAAGAGCAAAACCTCAAACCGGTTATCAGGACAATTTTGGAGACGAGTGACGCTCACTGTCTTGTTTTCTGGTGAAGTTTTAAACATAGCAAATAAATGATATTTGTTTTATACAAAACTGTTTCACCTGATTTTCTTTGGTAAGGATAAATGTTTCAGATAAGGTGGGTGTGCAGCAATTTTTAATTCTCATTTTCACTTAATTATTTCAATGTCTTTCCACCAGCAAATGACTTTATTTTCCATTGTTTCAATGAGAGAAGATCCGGTAATTTACCACAGTTTGAAGAAAACGGCAACGTTTAATAATAATTTCTTTAGTATGAAAATATTCATATTCTACTGAAATTAATAATAATAATATCCAAGTTTGTTTGTTTATGTTGTCAGTTAATGCTCTTAGAAAGAAAATCAAAATCAGTGAAAATTTCAGCAAGTCACACTTACCAAAAACTTGGAAATCAAAACCAGGCAAGAAAATTGCAATCCTTGCATCCCTAATGTCAACCCATTCAGTTAAACCATTAGAAGACATAAAACTATAATATAAGATTTTATATCATTCTACATACCAAGAACAGCAGATGGAAATGAATGCAAAGAAGTATTCAATAAACAGTATTCAATAAACTAAATGTGGAAATCTGATTAAAATGGATAAGAAATATATTGCCTGAATGTTTTTACAAGCAAAAATTTAAAAAAATTCTCAAAAACAAAAAAAAGGGGGATAAAATGTAGATTTACTGTCTGCTGCTTTATTTTGTAAAATATAGTCACACTTTTTTTCTTTAATCAGCACAACACTTATTCCAAAACAACATCTCACTGTAATGACCTAAAATTGACTGTTTATTTATGGCACGATAAACAGCCTGTTCTATTTTTTTGGTATTACAGTACTCACTGGCATGTGCTACACTATTGTTATAGATAATTTAGCTGATTTTCAGTGATTCTTAACATATTCTTCATAAATACTACAATCCACAAGCCCTTGGGGAGACTATAGTGATGACTGCAACGCGGGGACAAAATTCCTTGTTTCTTATATATTACCCATCACCCATAAAATAACAATGTGAGATGTTCTTTTCTGCTTTCTTTGTATCTTTTGTTCATGATTTCATTAGATATTAATTTAGAATTGGTGGAGAGAAATGTAATGTAGTAGGTTGTTTAAACACTTCCGTGACGCATGACAACGTTTAAACAAGGTGTTAAAGGTTTTAGTACATTAACAGCCATCTTATGGAAATAGTCTAAGCATCTTATTGCAAACACAGGTTTGCAACAAGGGAGGGACACTCATTATATTTTCTAGCTTAGAAAATCACCACGGCCATTTGAAGTGCATTTAACAATGGATAGTTTTCATCTGCACTGCGTGAGCTAGCACTGACCGAACCATCAGTGGGTCAGTAAGCTTTGCAGCTTTGCACATTTGATTTTATTAGAATTATTTTCTTATTAGTGTTGTGGCCCACAGCGGCAGACGGAAGATCGTTTGAATTAAATTGCAAAAACAAGTGCCACCGCTCTCATAAATTACAGTAGTAAATGCTAACCCTACATTAACAGGTTTGAAAAGCTTTATTACACCCATTTCCTGCTTTTAACATCGAGCTCGACCGATCATGAATTTGAGAAAAAGAAACCGCAGGGATTTCGCTTGTGTTTCTACTTGGTGAGAGTGCTGAGTTTCAGCGAGGGGAGAAGCGAGAGATTAACTCCACTCAAACTGGATCATCGATTGAAAACGCCAAAGAAACCCCGGTCTAAACAATAGCCCGCAAAATCTGTTTATACTCACAACTATAAATAAATAACAACTACATAAAGGCTGGAAAATGTAAGCCACCGGAGAGACTGAGAGCCAGTGTTTAATCAGCACAATTCAGATGGCATTATTGATGAAAACCGATTGACTGGAGATGATTCAGACATGATTTATACTGTATCTGAGACTCTTCAGGTTTGACATCCAAAGATTCTCTGCCTTCAAATGATTGCCTTTTTTGCAAACTTTTCTTCTGTCACATATATGGTTGTATACGAATGCTTCTCCTTGTAGGCACAAACACAAAGCTGCAATCTGTTCTTGCAATCACGTCAGGCTACCTTAAGTTCTTTGACACAAATTAAAAGAGAAGGCAGATGTTTAATCTTGAGAACAATGGTCTGAACACACATTTATAAGCGACTGACCTTGCTTCAGCTTTGAGTCACCATTCAGAGCGCTGGGAAACACAAACAGCCTGTTTAGACTTTTAAAGTTTGGTTGTCCAACAAATCATTATCGAGTTAGGTGTCAAGCTGTATATTTAATGTTTTTAGCATTAAATGGCAGTTCTAAACATTAACAAAAACTCCTGTTTCATTACATTACATTACATACATTTGTTCACAAGCATGAAAAAATTAGCGTCAGTTTCCTGTAGACAATGTAGAAGGGACTGGCTCCATGTTACTTTCAATGGAAGCCAGCAATACAAACCACAAACCTCTCCCTACCCCTTTTCGCTGCTCAATGAGCAGGTGTGGCAAATGAAATGTAAATACGTTTTCCAAAGCTTCAATATCCAATGCTTTCATGTTTGCATGAAACTATACAGTGTCATGATGAAGTATTTGCCAGCTTCTTGAGTTCTTAGATTTTTGCATGCTTGTCACACTTACATGTTTCAGATCATCGAACTATATCAATATTAGAAAAAGAGTTAATGGAAATTTTTGTTTTTAAATTATGATTTTATTTATAAATGGTGAAAAAATTATGGAAAGTTGCCTGGCCCTTTTATAAAAAAGTAACCCCCAGCTGATAAACAGCTGACCAACACAGTCACTGACATCTGTGATTCTAGAAAGGGGTAACTAAAATGAGTGTCATTATCTAAAACTCTATTTTTCTCTATTTTAGAGAAAAATAGAGAAATACTCATGAACCTACGTTCAAAATTAAATCACATTAACGACCCATTCAGGAGGTCACAGAAGACCCCAGAATGATATCTATTAAACAGTCAAACATGGTGGTGGTAGTGTGATAGCCTGTGGCTGATGGAACCATCAATTTTGCTCTCAAAAACTGGAACTGAATTGAAGGTTTTGGCCTAGTCAGTGTCCAGACTCTGACTGAGATGCTGTGGCATCACCTTAAACAGGCCTTTCATGAAAATCATTAAAATAATTCAGCAAAGAAAAGTAGGACAAAATTCCTCCACAGTGATGTGAAAGACTCATTAGCAGTTATCGCCTATCGCTAATTGTGGCACAACCAGTTATTGGGTTTAGGGAGCATTTACATTCACACATAGGGTCAGGCAGGTTTGGATAACCTTTATTCTTCAATTAATGAACTGCATTTTTGCATTTACTCTGGTTATCTTTGTCTAACATTAAAATATGTTTGGTGATCAAAAACTGATGATCTTCTTGATGTTTGTCCTAGTGTGAATGTAGCATTCATCTTGACTTTAACAGGGAACCTCCAGGGCTGGAAAATCAGAACCAGAAGTGTCAAAAACTCTTGTTTCTTAAGGCTGGCTTCAAAAGTCTCCATTGAAAAGTTAAGAGCATTAAACAGCATGGCAGCCGGGTAGATACAGTCTAGATCTCCCCTTTCATGCTAACTGCATGGGGCTGAATTTTTTAAATGCTTGCCTGACTGAATTGCTAAAAGCTAAAGATAATTTTTGAGTAAAAGGGAAATAATACTGGTGGTTAAAGCTGTTGGCTTTTTTCACCTCAGCTAATGAAAGTTACTGAACTGGACCTTTTGATTGTGTCTATGGTGTTGGTGCCTTTTGAAGCTAATTCATTTATCAGCTAAATATAAGAAAAATCACATACATGGCCCATTCAAAAGTCTCTGCTCCAGTTGCGGTGAGTGAATTTTTTGTATTTTTTTTGTATTATCTTTATTAGTACTAAAGAGCAAGTATTGATGTCTGGGTGATGCACTTAAATGCACCTTGTTAACTAAGCTTGCTAGCTTTAGCTGATAAATTACATCACTTGTGCTCCCTTTCACAATTCACCCCATGACATGTAAGGTACAGTAAAAATGATCTCTTTTTTGCAAATTCACTTTTTATCTAACATCTTAGTCTGTGTAATCTTCTCTCTCTCGTGGTGATCTATATAATTAGTTCCAGACCTCTAACACAATACCTGAAAAATACTTTTTTTTGGTTTTTGTTAGCTACCATCATAATGAGGACGCAGCTCATTCCGAGTCCTGATTCATAGTTTTAACAAATCAGGTACTGTAGCACAGAGAGATATTGATTTGTCATGCAGGTTACGTTTTCAGCTGAGATAAATGGGGGTCTGGGGAAATTTGGGGACAATCTCCATGCCAATCACTGGAACCACCTCAATCTGCAGAAGTTCACATTCTATATTGATTTGGCAGCTTCATGGCTGGAAGGATAAAAAAGAGCTCTAGTTTTGGAATGACTGAGAAATATTGCTCCGAAAAAGCAATGTGATCATATTAAGAAAGGCATGCAAGCCATAACTTCTTGCTCTACACGTTAGACATTATCAGTCTTGTTGAATTAATGTATTAGAGTTGGTAGGTTGATTCAGAGTTAAAAAACTTTAATGCTTTATAAAGTACCTGAACTTTGGGAGCTTGAGATGAAAGGCATTGGGCATTTTATTATTAGCTTTCCAAAATCCTATCAGCATTGAGACAAATTTAACTACTGTTTCAAATTAATAGTAAAACACACAAGTGCACACCGGTGTCTGTTATCAAGAGGAAAACCCATGTGGTCTGGATATTTCTGATGTTTCTGTCTGGTCAATTAAACATTGTGAATAAGTATTATAGCAGTAACCTCTACGACTGATTGTCTGAATAAAAATGAAGTTACTTCATCCAATTAGTGCAAT
This sequence comes from Benitochromis conjunctus, assembly GCA_015052645.1. Classification (NCBI taxonomy): domain Eukaryota; kingdom Metazoa; phylum Chordata; class Actinopteri; order Cichliformes; family Cichlidae; genus Benitochromis; species Benitochromis conjunctus. The sequence goes on from VOQK01035904.1 coordinate 17,068, forward strand.
TTCTCCAATGCAAAGCAAGCAAACGTCACAAAAGGGACAACTGAAATTTAGGAAATGTACTCTTAAATAATTTCTTCACCCTAAAACCGAGCAAAAGTTACGTTATAATCACGTAACATGTTTGTGACAGGTCAGGCTAATAACACATAAGCTGAAGTTAATTTCTTGCTTCCAACTGTTTTGGAAGTCTTTCGTTTGAGTTTCTTACATGCTGTATCTTCAGCACGAAACAGTTTCTACAAAATGAGAGAACTGCGTGTATTTAAGCATGTGGCACAATACATTTCTTGTCATTTATAGGAAATGTATCAATTGATCTGTCTGAGGTGCAGGTTTCCCAGAGTCACAGTTGAACTCTTCAGTTAAAAATTCACAAGCTACACTTTAATATGTGCATTAAAGTGTGCATTTCCAAAACTACATGTAGGATATTACCTCTAATCAAAATAGCAGCTATCAAAATACAAGCTCTTGATTAATGAAGCTCTTACCTCACACATCATAAGTGAGCTGAGCTGCACTGTATTCTCAAATCTTGCCCATGCACCAGCACATACATTTGCCTACATAATAGCGCATGAGTAGAGTGCGTTATTCTGTCAAAGCTGTGGGTATATCTGAATGAACTTTAGGCACAGATACATTATTTGGAGTGACACTACACCACTCATGCTGCACACTGCTGATACACACACCCTGTCATATGCAAAAACGTTCATTTTACACCTTCCAGCATTTTAACCACGTCTCAGGGGAGTTGATTGAATACAGGTGCATCTTTGTCAGGTTTCTAAAGAGATCAGAAGTCTCCCCCAGTGCCCACTGACAGTTCAAATTAAATGTCCAAGTATTCAATCACATCCTCAAATGTATGTTATAATCAGAAATTTAGATATATTTTCCACTGACCTGCTTTTTAAAAAAAAAAGCTGACTTCCTTTAGTACCAGCCTACCTAACACGTGATAATTGCCAGGGTGTTTCCCTGTGCTTTTTCCTCAAGCAGTGTGTAAGGTAAAAAAAACCAACCTTGATTAAATGTTTCCCCATGTTTGCACCTAAGTGTCGCTTTTGTTCTGTGCTTCTCATTTGTAAAGGAGGGACTCGACTTGTTTGTCCTTTCTACAAGGACGCGCAGTGTTAATTTGTCCTTTTGCTGCGCGATTCCCAAGTGCAGAATACAAAGAACAACACCCAAGCCCGCTTCGAGTATCAGAAAGCTGTCTGGCGATGTAGATCAGTGTGTATGACTTTTGTTTTCACCGATGCCAATTACTCAGATGCTTTTGTGGAGTCTTCTTTATGGTGTTCCTCTATCTGATGATATACAACAAGACAAACAAAAAAACAAAACTGAGTGGAACACAAAAAGAAGGATGACGTACATCAAAACGTCTAAGCGTAACTGTTATACACAAAAGCTCATGGCTTGTTCCCAGTGAGTCTCTTTTGTTTCTCGCGTCAAGTTGCAGCATGGAGCGGCACAAAACACTAAAAAAAAAATCAAACTCTCCCCGAGAGTGCAGCTGCTACATCAATGTGTGTTCCAGTGGGCGAGTGGTTCAATGGTTGGATTTGCTTCTGTTCTCAAATATTGTATGGCAACTGCTGAAACGAAAATTTCACATCTCTGCCAGACTATAGCTAACAAATCGATACATACAAAGAGTTTACAATGTATTAGGAGCAGCTGCCTTTTTCATTTAATAAAGCTGGTTGGAGAATGGTGTGGAATTGTGATTTGCTTAAAGTTATGGTCCTTACTGATTCAATTAACGATGTAGAGATGAAGAGCACAAAACAGGAAAGAAGAAAACATTTTAAAAAGTCAACCGACCATAGCGCACTACATTTTGTTTCTTTCACTCGTTGTGGTATTTCAGATGCCACATATGTCGGTATTTTGCTAAAATCGTTCCTTTTTTGAGTCACAGACAGTATAATTTTCTTTCTGCTCTCAAGAAGAGGGTGTCTTGAGGCACCCTTTTATTCTGCCTTGCTTCTTTCCCCCCCTCGCACTCACACTATCCATTTTCTTGTTTCAGACTCCTTTTCAGCTCTATTCCAATTTAAAACTATAATTTATGATGTATATATATATATATATATATATATATATATATATCTAAGAATGACAACAACTCGTCTGAAAATGGTGAGCAGATAAAGTGACAGGAGAGGGGTAACAAAGTGGGAAGCAACAGACAGAGATGTGCAGTGTCTGACGATGAGTGTGGACACTCTGGAAATCTGATGACCTTTCGAGCTTCCTCACCAGACGGACAAAGGAAATGCCTGACGAGTCACCCTTACCTTCGGTGAGGCTCTGGCCCATTGTCCATGGCTTCTACTGTCAGCGCATAGCTCCGCCCAACACTTAACTCCACGCCTGGTGCCACAGTGATGATCCCACTGCTGTGGAAATAGTTAAGTTTATCTGATTATAAATACTTATCACACTTTCTAACTTTACCTGAGCTATACAAGGAAATCACCTACATAACCTCCCTTACTCTATTATTTCTAACAATGCAATACATGCATAGTTTGCAAAAGCCTGACATTTTAGCCACTACATTTATTTTGTGTTCTCGATCCAATGTCTAAACCATTTATTCCAAGCAACATCTTAGGCAGCATTTCTGTCCACCGCAATGCTCTGTTGATTTCCTGGCAACCTTAAGACCACAATAAATCCCAAGTGAGCACGATGCCTTCGTTTCACTCATTGTCATTGTTAGATCTATACATTATTTTTTTTTATTTCCGCATATATTAGGCCAGGCGAGCTGTTTCTCCTGTTTAGAGCCTTTATGTTGAGCTGAGCGATTAATGGTTACTGATAGAAATCAGTCTTCTCAAAATTGCAACAAAATGCTAAAAAGTAAATACAAAAATCACAGTG
>VOQK01035905.1:0-14411 GCA_015052645.1 Benitochromis conjunctus
ACACTCAGTTTATTTAAATCCAGGTTGAAGACTCACCTGTTCTCAGCTGCATTTGAATAACGCACTAAATCCGCACAGTTTTAATCTTAAGCTTACATTTCAAAACTTACATTTTAACTACTGATTTTATCTACTGTTCCTTTTTTTTCTTTTTCATTTTAAATCATGCTTTTTATTTGTTTGTGTTTTTTAATGTCTCTGTAAAGCACTTTGAATCACCTTGTTGTTGAATTGTGCTATATAAATAAACTTGCCTTGCCTTTTAACTAACACACAGCTGGCTTCATGTTACTGACTCTCTCTCTCTCTCTCTCTCTCTCTCTATATATATATATATATATATATATATATACCACACACACACACACGAACACACAAAATTGTGTTTCAATAACTTCAGCCAGCATTACACTTAGAGCATTTATTTAGACGCTGCTTTTTAACCCTAAACATATGTGCTCGTTTCCCCACCCTAACCTGAATCCTTAACCATGCACGCACCTACACGTACACACTCAGGCTCATGTTATTTTAGGTCCACAAGAGAGAGACCAACAGAGCGAGGGACGAGAGACAGCGAGAGAAAGTAGGGCCGACTGGGGCGTGGGAGGGTGTGCTGACCACCCAGGTTTGTGATTGGTTGAAGGACAGCTGCAGAATTTAGAACAAGTTTTTGAAAACACACACGCACACACACTGACTTGAGTCTGTGTGGACAGGTGGTTGGAGTTTGGACCTGGGGCACATGGAAAGTAGGGATATGGGGCAGCCTGACGCCCAGCAGTGTATCTGTTGCATCATACTGTTAATGTCCCTGCTTCCCATCACTGCTGACTGAACTTGTTATAACTTTGACCCCTCCTGATAAACGTTTCTGCTGCCTCCAGTGTGGTTGCAACAAACTGAATATGCATTACCATAGACTTCTGCAGCCATAGCTATCGCCATCCGGTGGTCGTAATATAGAATGCAGATGTAAGGCACTTTATGTTTATGTACACAATCTGTGATTGTGCGTTCACACTCATCTCTCTCTTCACCACACAGACCAGTACAGCGTCTGAATCACTCTGTGGACAATATGTCCATCAATCTCCTGCTCCACTCTCTCCTGGCTTGTGAACAACACAGAGAGGCATGTGACACAGACTGAAACGTAATCATTTTCAAAGGTTTAAAATGCCAGAAGAGACACCAGCACCACAAGTCACTGAAGTGTGTGTGTGTGTGTGCGTGTGTGTGTGTGTGTATCATACTGTGAGGGAAGTGAAGGTCAGGCAGATTCCTCCAAAGCCGTTCAAGGACACAGCCAAGAAGATGAGGCCAGACAGGACTGATGGACCAAATGAGAAAAACCTTCAGCTGTGATGAGACTTGGATGGAAACAAAGTGTCATTTCCTGTCTGCTTTCCCTCACCACAGGTGGATTTTGCAAACATGTCGCAGTGTCAACAGATGGTGGGAACTACAAATATGTCTGTGGCAGCAGCTGGATTGGAGCCAAGCATGTGTGTGCTGACTGAAATGTGTTGCCTCACCTTCAGGGTCGTAGGCAGCAGCAGCTATTATGGCACAGGAGGCTGCGAAACACGAACTGAAATATATAAAGACACAGAAGTCTGAGCAGCTCATATTTGACTCTGTTTGCCACTAAATCAGGCATCCCTCTGCTACTTTGCTTACTGCTAAGCTGCTCAGCCCAACAACTCACATCTGGAGTGCCATGATGCAATCAGCCGCCAAACCTTTTCACTCAGAACACTAACTAAAGTTTACAGTATCTGTGGCTTAGCACGAATAAACCACCGATCTGTTCTTTAACACAGTTCTAACAGCTCAGTTACCTTTTTAAAAAAGGCAGATCAGATACACTGACCTCTCCTTGGACCTCTTCACTCCTGGGGGAGTGGCCACAGTGGATCATCTGTCTCCATCTCATCCTATCCCTGGCACACACACCTCCTTCACTACATCCATGAACCTTCTCTGTTCTTCCTGCAGCTTCGTCTGTAATATCCTCTGTTCAGTACATGTACTATCCCTTCTGTGCACATCTTTAGACCATCTAAACCTTACCTCGCTAACATCACAGTCTATGGAGACTCCTGTCTGACATCATTTTGTCAACCTGTCCATCATCACTGCAAACATGAACACCTTTACCTGGAGCCACTCCTACAGCACACCTCATAAATGAACTGCACCATCCTGACATATCCTTTACCACTTCATGTACTTATTAACTGCGGTACTAAGAGAGTACCGTGGTTCCTCTGGGAGTACCTATCATATGCGTTCTCTGGGAGTACCTATCATATGCTGAAAATGGCAAACAGGCTGTCATACCTGCCAATGAGTCTCAGTGGTCGTGGCCCATATTTGTCCATGAGGATCCCCAGGGGTAATGTCGCTGCGCTCAAGAGGAAGGATCCGATGGTGAAGCCGAGGTTCAGTATCTCGTCTTGTTCCACACAGCTCTTCCAATGGCTGCTCTGCGTGAAAGTCACATTGGTGTCGGCAGTCTCGTTTTCTGGGACGGGTCATAGAAGAAGCGAATCAGGATGACCAAATAAAGATCGCTTTGGCTACCGAAAGCACCTTGTGCCACAATATCCTCATTTCTCGAAAGGTTAAATACTGTAAGGTTTTTATCTGCTAAAGTGAAAGAGGTGCTCCTGGATGGTGCATGAGCCTGCTTGTGGATAATTACTGCAGTACATTTTGTTTTTGTGAAACGCACATGTACTTTCACGGCGGTCTTACCTGTGCAAAGGTGAGAATAGAAGCCTTCCTTCTTTAGCATGATGAGCAGCGAGGCCCAGCCCAGCAGCACAGCAGAGAAGAGCAGGTTCTCTATGATGGCTGTGACGGCCATCCACCACCTCCTCCTGTACGCCTGTGACAAACTGGGAGCCATGACGGCTGGAGACACGGGGAAGACAAACAGCACTGAGTGTGTGTTTTGCTGTTTCTCCTGCACAGATCTTCTGTCTCTGGCTGGCTCCACTTCCTGCACAGTGTCCCTAAACGTAGTACTGAACTCTTTCAGACTGCTGCTTCAGTCAACCCGGAGTCTGTATATGAACCTGCTCTAGTGTAACGCTCTATGTTGGACTCTGCTAGAGTAGCTTTGCATGATTCACAGTTGAAGGTGACACCAGCATGTTTGTCTTACGTTGGACCTTCACACTCAGTCTGAAACAGACTCCATACGACTTTGTTTTGTAAAGCCTTGTTTTCAAAGCTTGAGCATTTTTGCCATGTTAGCTTTTCAAACCGTGACGAATCTTGATTGTGAAGTCAGTCGCTGGTTACAAGTTGGGCCCGCCTTAAGGAGTACAGGTTCTTATCATCCATTTGGACTCCCGTGCACCATCGTTAGTGTGGAAACTAACGTCTTTTGTCTTTTCCCCCCCGACTCATGTCAAGGCAATGTGTATAACTTGTAGCTTAATCAGCTGTCTGTTCTATATAAGACATGGTTTTCATTGGTTATTACTGCTGTTGGTCCTATGACCTATCACAGGTGAGGAACGTGGGCATGAAACATCAAGCACTAATGGATGCAACAGATAAAGAAACTGGGAGCTCTATTGATTGTGTTCAGTTCCACGTGGTAGTGAGGACGTCACTATATTTATTATTTTAAAAAAGCAGGTGGAGCTTCACCTTCGAACTGTCACAAAATGAATTATGGAGGGGAGGGATAGGAAGACAAGACCGAAGAGAGAGGAGTTTGACCTCAAATGATCCGCAGCAGGAGCTATTGTGTGTCATCACGTTAGCGTTACGCTGACTTTAATTTCCTAGAGACTGACCCTGACACTAACATTAAGCCTGACAACAGTAAAAGTAATAACATAGGTGTGTCCATTTTTCAACATCTGCAAATAAGATGTGTGTCTGTGTGTGCGCTTTTAGAAAGCAGTGCAGCAGAAAGCTCAGACCTCAGGCTGCTCGTCCTCGCCTTAGATCTTTATGAAGTTGTACAGTGGGGATATCCCTAATGTCTTAATATCAGGCACACAGATCTGGCTGCTGTTCAAACCCTGTTTTTGAGGGGCAGCCAATCAGAAGAAAGGGGGAGAGACCAGGAGCTAAAACAGCATTTTTCAGACAGATGATGAAATGCAGAACTACTTTAACGTGTAATAATTAGACTGTATGGCTGGAAAAGAGCAAACGTGAAGGAGATTCCTGGCTTGAAGCCTTTCTGTGTGGGGTCTGCACAGTCCCAGTGTGTAGTACTCTAGCTCATACACTAAATGCATGGTTAGTGTGGTACTTGTAGTCTAAAGGATCTTGAGTGGTCAGTAAGACGAGACCAGATTTAAATAACTGTCATGCTTTTGGAAAGCAAATGAGTAACTTGGTGCTGCGTCCACTGTGGTGTCCACTCGATGCGAGGTTTCTGATCACTATCAGAGGTGTTTCTTTTAACGCCGTTTGACTGCTTTAATGTAATAAAACAGTTTCTTTCTGATTGGCCAACAAAAACCTCTCTTTTCTGTTAGCAGTTTTAAAATGAGGATAGAGTGAGGACACGTGGGAACGACCAAACAATAATAATATTAAAGAAAGAAATGGTCCACATTCATCAAGCACAACCTCCACTACACGTGGCAGCGTGAGGCCAAAACACACCTTAGAATGACTTACTTTACAAGCAGCTCTCCACCTGAAGTCGATCGCTTTCACACTGGTGCGCTGCTCCGACTCGTCCCAACAGGACAATGTTCAAACTTTGGTGATGTTCGTCCCACTCTGGCAGCAGTATTTGGTGGCACATGTGTGCACTCACATGGACTCTTTCTCTCTCTATAAATGGAGCTCAAGTCTCAAGCACCCTCCTCCCTGACCTTAACACAGCACACACTTTTGGGCTTGCTCTGTAAGCCCAGCCATAATTTGTGGTTTGATCTAAACGAAAGCAGAAAGAGACTGCTGTCTGTCAGCTGATGCATTTACACTTTTGGGGAAATTCTTACTTGTTAAAAACGATCGGGGGTTTCAGATCTGACAGTTTGACTCTGAGTGCAGCACAGGACGTACTGGCAGCTTACTCACTGGACCACCTTGTGGTGAACTATAACACTGTTGAAATCTGACACCTGTGAGGGAACCATAGACACAAGTAGTGAACCAAGAGTAATGAGAGGCGCTTACGTTTATCACACCTTCATCACATGTATTCAGTAGCATTACAGTGGCCACATGTTTCCAGCTCCATCTCAAGTCAAGTGGCCTCATTGTCATTCCAAGCATGTGCAGTGGTACAGTGCACAGTGAAGGGAGACCACGTCCCTGCAACACCGTGGAGCTACATGTGACAGGCAATCAGCACAGGACTACAAAAAGTGCAGTGTGCAAAAACCAAGACAAAGACAACACCACACAGACCAGAATGATGCAGACACACAACAGTGCAATAGAAAAGTACAACAATGACAGTGAGCTGTACAAAAAGTAACTTAGTGTGTGTGTGAGTGTCAGTCCAGTCACTGAGTGTTCAGGAGTCTGGCAGTGAGGGCCCGGATGCTCCAGTACATCTTTCCAGAAGGCCGCAGGGTGGAGAGTGTGTGTGAGGGGTGTGTCCTCCACAGCAGGTGTGACAGGTGTCTGTGATGGAGGGAAGAGAGGCTCCAATGATCTTCTCCGCTCTTCTCACTATCCGCTGTATTGCCACACAGACAGTGGTGCAGCTGCTCCATTAGGAGGCCGACAGACAATACACGTACTGCCAGACTGTCATGTTTCCAGGGTGTTTGTGTATTTGACTTGAATATATTTTTAAGTTTTGGTTTAGTTCGCTTTTATTAGATTTCTTTATTATTCTGTGAGCTTTATTTCTTGCTATAATGTTCAAGTTTTCCTGTGTTTTGGGTCTTAATTCTGGTAATATTAAGCATGCTGCTGTTTGAGTATTACAATGAACCAGTGCTGTATGGCACTTAACACACAACTTAGCAAACAACCAATTTTATGTTGCATCTTTAGGCACTTTGTCACTAGCAGCCTGCGACAAAATCACAATTTGTTACAATTTCTTGTAACTATGAATCTATATTGAAGCGATTTACAAGCATAAAAATAACATTTTGCTCCAATGAGCTACAAGGTGAAGATGTGCTATATCTCAGCATGGTGTGCAGCCATGTGTGGGAGGAAACTGGACGAGTGCAAGACAAAAAAAAAAATGTCAGACTCAGTTTCTGAAAGTCATGTCCTTAAAAAATCCAGCAGGAGTGCTGCATCTGACCCTTCAGCTGTTCCATCTACTGTTTACATGGACCTCATCAGAAATGGTCTCAGTGGGAGGTGTTTAACAAGGTCCACAAGACATGGATGATCGAGTTTGGTGTGGAAGAAGTTGCCTGACCTCACCCTGACAGAACGCCAGACGAGTCAATGCTTTGGTGTAAGAGAGTTTTCCTCCTCGTTAACTGGATCTGTTGTGGTGCTCTTTGCTCCTGGGACCCTTTTTGCTTATGGAACCAAATCTTTGTCTTTCATTTACACTCTGCTCTGCTTTGTATCATTTTTGCTGTCAGCCTAATTCAGGGTTACGTTCACTTATTTGTGTAGTCTGGTTTCCTGCATTTGGGTCCTCTCCTCACCACCACCCCTGATACTGTAGCACAGTTTTATAATATCAGAAAAGCACCATTTGTGTCCCCGGCTGCTGCGTGAATAACAGCAAACTGCAGGAAATGTTTGCCTTAGTTTTGCGTGATCAGGACAGAAGCTACATCTGTGACAGTGTGTGAGAGGTGTTTTTAGGGTCAGACCAATCTGACATGCTCGAGTTCTCAATCATTTCAGTTTGCTTGTTTTTCTCGGAGCAGCATCTGAATTTGATTTGGTTTGAATGAGGTATGTTTGCTTTCGTGGTGCAGTTTGTCATATTTGCTCGATCCAGCATGAACGTGAAATGAAAACAGCATTTTTGCGACGATGAATTTCATGTTATTCAATTCTATTTTTTTATTTGCAATATTGTGAAATACAACTCCAGAGCACTGACAGATTGTCAGAAGTTATCTTTGGCAATGTAAATTTTTATGTTCTGTTGTTTAACTGCTGGAGCCACGCCCCCAGTTTAGAGGTCACTGCCCCGAATACTCCGATTACCACATCATTTTAGTAAAGCCGGTGATGGTCAAGCAGAAGGCAGCAGGTAATTTGAGTAATTTAAGATGCAATGACCTGAAAGACAACTGTGACCTTTTACTAATTCAACCTTTATTTCAGGTGTGTCAAAAACCTTCCCATCCACTTCTTCTGCTGTCAGGAAAGGGGGGAAACACCAATAATAACAAAGTACAGAGTAAATCAGTTGATGCAGTGTTTTTTTTTTAAAGAGAGGGGGAGGCATCTGCAGAAAAACCGAGTATTCATAAATATTCCTACCACATCAGCATGTGTTTGTCTCCTGCTGTACTGATTTGAAAAGAACAGAAGGAGCGATTACAATTTTAGTCTTTATTTTAAACCAGTTTGGAGTCTATTGTGAGAAAAACTCCAAAAAGATTGTGTGCCAAACAACAAAACCTCCAACAGCTTCACGTTCTGCTACTTCAAAGGTCCACGCTTCGTTTGAACTTTTCAAAGAAAATCACTTATACCATGAATAACACAACAACGTTAAATACAAAACTGCCTTAAAGAACGTTGTAGTGTGAATTTTAATGATTTATTTTCTGTAGAAAATGACTTTATGTCAGAACATTAGGGCTATTTTCTAACTCTTCCTGTCCTTTCAGTAATGATAGTCCTCCTAAGGAAGGCTGCATGTGTTACATAACCAAAAGTTCAAGACTTCATGGCATCACTGGACAAAAAGGCAGACACTCATTCACTGTCACATTTAAAATCTGTGTTTACAGCTCGCTCATCAAACTGAAACCATGCATGTGACGTCCGTTCAGTCCACCGACACAGAGACAGCCTCTCTGTGGAGGAGGAAGGAGTACAGAACCAAAAGAGGCCACTTGATGTACTGAGCCGCACTTTAAATCCCTAACATCCACAACCACAGCAGTCGAAGCAGGGTAAGCACGTCAGGTAGACGCTGACTGACAGCTGATTAGTTCTGAACATCAATCTTTCTTAACTGATCATCCTGCTGTGAAGAACTCTGTCTGAGAAGAGCCAGCCAACACCACGTCAACTTTCATTTAAGACAGCGAGCAGCGTCGGCAACAATCAACGCAAAAGACGACAGAGGACACTCAGCTGTAGAGCTATCAGAATCAAGGCCTTAAAAGCTGGAAGGCTGAGCCACAGGAGTCTCTTATAAATCTGTGCATCCTCAGCACATTTGTCCCACTTTCACTTCAGGCTGAAGGGAGATAGCGCGCTTCTGCAGGATCAACTTTAAAACTCAAAGCCAGACGTGTGTGACGTGCACTGACATGCATTTTGAAATGCTAGCCGTCCTCACAGCTCGAGCGTGTCTCACATGAGGACGTCCAAACAACAGTGCAGCTTAAGGACTATAAAAGCAGCCGGCTGGCGGATTCTGCCATCCCCACAGGCAGACGGCCTTACGCATCATTACTACGTGAACAACAGTGTGGATGGAAAGCCTGTGTGTGAAGCACTGTAGCATCAACACAGCAGGGACGCGGGAATGTCAGGTGAAAGGAACCGTGGGTAACTAAACAAACTGGAGGAAAACACACATCCCTCCCTCACTGTAAACTACACACATGCACCAAACCTCAAACACAAATATTTCTCTCTATATCCAAGTACACGAAAGAATAAATCATATCTAAGTTTACACAAATCAGTAGCTCTCTTTGGAAGAAGAAACCACTGCTGAGCTGTGACGTGTTTGTGGGTGTGACGTGGCGAGCTGACGTCGGGCTAAGTGTAGGTGTTAGTGGGATTTAAAGGAAGTGTGAACTCAAAGCACCTTCATCAATGAGGTTGTCACATAAACACACTTTCTCTGATTGTCTGTGGGTTAAATGTTTCCGTCGTCACATCCTGTTATGTCATAAAAATATTCATCATGCCTCGTTTCACCACGCTGGATCACCCTTTCACCGTGTTTGTGTGTCCCCGGCATCCCACCCACATTCTCCTGTCACTCCCAGAAGATGTTGGTGATGTCAGAGTCCAGACTGAAGATCCAGATCACCAGCGGTGCAGAGATCAGTACGAATGACCAGGACACGCCCTTAACCGACTGATGGAGCCTCGTCACCGCAGCACCAAGCGACCCCATGTTGGCCCTCACCCTCTGCTGCTCCTCTTCCTCTTCTAAAGTCTTTGCGAGGTGCGGATTTCAACAAAGAAGCGTTAGAAACGAGATGACACATGTAATCGTGAGACAACCTGCTGAGATCGCTTATTCTGACCTGGATGTGGCTTCCTGGCTCGATATAGTTGCGGGCCAGTAACTTGAGGGCCTCATCCATTAAGATGACAGGAAGGGACAGCTTCAAAACCACCACCCACTGAGTCCAGGACAGTGGGCGTATCTGAAATATCACCTACAGACAGAAGCATCGTGGGTTCAGGTCAGCAGCTTGATCAGAGAAAAGAGCTGAATGTCCAGGACTGTCTATGACATGGTGCTTACCGGCAGTGGGTCCACATATAAAATGAGGAAGTGCAGGGCCATGGACAGACAGATGGCCCCCACCAACCAGGGGTTTGACCACGGGGGCATCTTCAGCAGGGACTGGTTCTCAGAAAGACTGGACAGTCCAAAAAAGCAAATTATTTTCCTCCGCCATCGTCACCTCCCACCTCAGTACTTTCTATCAATCGTCTTTTCTTACCTGTTCAAGGCGTTGCACATCTCTATGGTGACCAGCACAGACAGAGCCATAGTCATAGGATAAGGAGACTCAAAGACTGAACACTGCACACCAGCAAACTCAGCGTGGCCTTCGCTGCACTGCAGATAGTGGGACTGTGGTGGGAAAAGGCCATAAAAGCATTACTGCATGCTCCAGGGGCAGCACAGCTCACGAGGTGGAGCAGGTCATCTGCTAACTGAGAGGTTGGTGGTTCAATCCCTCCAGTCTAAATATCCTTGGGCAAGATACTGAACCCCAGGTTGCTCTCTGCTGCATTCATTGGCATGTGCTGGATGAAACGAGGCCTGTTGTACGAAGCAGTCACAGTGCTATAAGAGGACGCTGTATCTATGTGATGAAGGACGAATTACCACAGCAGTGAGGTGAGCTCTACAATCAGAGCTCTGTGTGTAGAGTTCATGTGGTAACTGTGTTGACCGTTTAAGCATCAACACACTTTCAATTCAATTTTTTCCATACAGTGCTAAATCACAACAACATTATATTGTAAGATAGACTATTCATATAAGACGAACAAAGGTTGTGATTGGAGAGTCTCCCAAACTGATGCTAAAACGTTGCCAAGTACCAAAAACTGTCTCCTCAGGTTAAGTATATAATAAAGCGTTCTTTAATATTTGGAAAGATGTCAGATGTTTACCAGCTGAGAGAAGGTCAGTTTGGGTCCGTCGTGGGCTGCCATGAACCACCAGGCAGCAGCTCCCACTGTGGCAGCTCCCACATAACCTGTGGGCAAACACAAGTTACTGTGATGCATGTTCAAAGCATTTAAACACGTAGGACACAGAAATCCTGTGCTGTGCATGTGATTTAGCGTTATCCTGATTCAAACGTGAAAGGTAAGATGCTCCCAATACGGTAGAAAGTGAGCGACTCACATCCGATGATGAGGTAGCGGCAGAACAACCAGCTGGAGATGAGCGGCTCCTTCGGGGAGCGAGGAGGACGAGACATGATGTCCAGGTCCGGAGGGTTGAAGCCCAGAGCGGTCGCTGGGAATCCATCAGTGACCAGGTTGACCCACAGCAGCTGGACGGGGATCAGAGCTTCAGGCATGCCCAGTGCCGCTGTTAGGAAAATGCTGTGGAGGTAAGACAGAGAACTCGTACGGTTTATCACAAGCACACGTAATAACAGCGCTTCACTTAGGTCACAGCTTCTTCCTACTAACCAGACCACCTCTCCTATGTTGGACGATATCAGGTATCTGATGAACTGCTTCATGTTGTTGTAGATGGCTCTGCCCTCCTCCACGGCAGCTACAATAGTGGAGAAGTTATCGTCAGCTAGGATCATCTCGGAGGCAGACTTGGCCACCGCTGTGCCGCTGCCCATAGCAATGCCGATCTCTGCCTTCTTCAGCGCCGGTGCGTCATTCACCCCGTCACCTGTCTAAACCATCGACAACGATTAAGTGACAACAGCAGACAGCGGGAGCCGGCCATGAGCACACGGTGCCTCGCTTACCATGGCCGTTATGTCATTCAGGCTCTGAAGGTACTCCACTATCCGACTCTTGTGGGCCGGTTCCACCCGGGCGAAACAACGGGCCGTCTGGCAGGCCTGACGCTGCAGGTGGGGGGGAAGCTCGTCAAACTCACGCCCTGTTAAGCCCCCGATGACCCCCGCGCCCTCCTGCTCTTCCTCCTGCTCTGTGATGATGCCTACTCGCCTGCAAATCGAGAGCGCCGTTCCTTTGTTGTCCCCTGCAGAGGAATAGCGACGAGTGGTCAGACTCAAGCTTTGTCTCGTTTAGTTCGTTATTGCGATGGTTTCCTACACACAGACTTGACCTGGGTGGGGATCATTAACATTAATATAATAAAACAGGAACGAGCCCTGAGTCACCTCAAACACTCTGGCCGGGATGGATTGGTTAGTCAGTGCAGATCACTGTTTACCTCAGCTATCTAATGCCAGCTTTTAGCCACGTGTATCACAGCATCATTACCAGGTCTGGGACACCAACAGACCCTTCTGGGGAAGTGTTTCTCTCACTCCGCCCTTCATCCTAGAGACGTTATTTCTTCCTCCAGGAATTCACTAATCTTACTGTGGTTCCTCATTGGATGGACCTGCATCTACTGACCATCTACTTCCTGCATAAGTGACACATGGGACAGTTACTGCTGTGGGACCTGCCACAGTTAGTGGGATTTTATCTGTAAAGCCACGAGAGCCTTGTTTCAGATTAGTGAATGCATGTCGTACTGGGGCCACACAATGAATGGGTGGACCAGCAGTGGTACTGGTTAGATAAGTGGTACTTATGTGGCCAGCTCTATAACAGAGTCCTATAACAGAGGGACACCAGTCTTCTCACTGGACTTGCTGAGCTGGCCATTTCGTTAAGCCCAGGTTACAGCCTTTGTTTCTGGCATAGATTAAGCCGTCTAGCGTACTGATGTCCGAGCGAAGCCGCCGTTTCGCCAGCGCCCAGCCTGTCGTCTCCCTGTCTCAGCAGGAGTCAAGCACCAGTGACACAGGTTGGAAAAGCGAAAGGCTTAAGAAACTCAAGATGCTGAATTGGTGTAAGGAGTATTATGGACATGCTTCCTATCATGTCTTTCAAGTTTAACCATGTCACTGAACGCATTCATCTGGACTCACAGCGATTTCACTGATTCTTGTAACAACAACACAACAGGCAGAGGACATACCGTCTTTCTACTCATCCTTAGGAGGCAGTCCAGTACTGAAGGACTTTCCAAGCAAGAAGAGGATTCAATCAGACCTCTTTGCCATGGATGGAGTCAATACATCGGGCTTATGTCAAACTTAAAACTGGGTGAAAGGACACTCGAGTCTCTCGAGTCAGACACAGGACACACACATACATGTGCATGCTGCCTTAGCAGGGTTGAGGTTCGCATGCTGTGTTCACATATTTACCCTGATGTGTCAGACAGCAGCGAGTGAACACAGGCGTGTGGGAAACAAGGCGAGGTGCCCGTGCCCATGGTTTCCATGTTTAAAAGACACGGAGAGGGCGGAGTCAGTGTCATGTGACAAACAGCTGACAGAAACAACATTAAAGCAGCGTACCTTAGGTTTATAAGCAGACCCGGTGATTGTGTGTAATGCCACGAGCAATATAAGAAGAAAAACAATGTGTTTCCTCAACAATAAGCATCATCAGTGAGAAAACAGAACCAGTGGAAAAAAATGACAGCAGCTGACATTTGACTGACTGATCCATGGTAAGAGTGGAAACCTGCCTGTATTTATATACATGACATATAAGCACAGAGTAGGAGAGACGAAGAACTGATGTTTAGATGTGTGAGTGAGTACCTGTGATCATGATGACTCGTATTCCAGCCTGCCGACACATTCTGACTGCATTCAGTACTTCTTTTCTCGGGGGATCTAACATCCCCACACAGCCCACAAAAGTCAGGTCCGACTGGGAAGAACAGACGACAGAAACCTTTACATGTCTGCTTTCTTCTACAACATGATGCACAAGAAGCAGTAATTGCAATCCTTGTCATCAAAGAGTAGATCTACGTGTATTCTGTATCTAACGATAAACAAGGACTAACTCTCACCTCATAGTCAGCAAAGGCTGCCGAGTTCTCCAGGTTGAGGCGGTGAATGTCAGGAGGTGTGTCCCTGGTTGCCATGGCAAGACATCGCAGCGTGTCTCGGCCTGTCGCCCACTCCCGTACGATAGACAGGAGTTGCTCTCGAACCACCGGGCTCAAAGGCACACGAGCAGAGCCGCTGACTCGGACGTAACTGCAGCGTTCCAGGACGCTCTCTGGAGCTCCCTGAGCAGAAAGATTAGAGCACTGAACAATGACTGCTCCTGCACAGTAAGTGGAGAACCAAGTCTGTGCTGGTGAGCGCTGAGTAACCAACCTTCACAAACATCTTGGCTCCTGTAGCAGATCTGGTGAGTTTATTGGATGAACAGAACACAGACATGGACTTCCTGTCTCTGGAAAACTCTAAAGTCAGCTCTTTCTTCATAAGTTGCTTAATCACCTGAAAACAAACAAAAGCACATGTTCAGTAAGGCTCCGAAGCACTTTAATCAGCCTCGCGAGCAATATGAGAGCATTTGGTTTTCTCAGATCAGTTCAATTCAGTTTTATTTACACAGCGCCAGATCACAACAACCGTCGCCTCAAGGTGCTTTATATTGTAAGGTAGACCCTACAATAATACATAAAAAGAAAAACCTCATAATAATATGACCCCCTATGAGCAAGCACTTTGGCGACCGTGAGAAGGAAAAACTCCCTTTTAACAGGAAGAAACCTCCGGCAGAACCAGGCTCAGGGAGGGGCGGCCATCTGCTGTGACCGGTTGGGGTGAAAGAAGGAAGACAGGATAAAAGACATGCTGTGGAAGAGAGCCAGAGATTAATAACAAGTATGATTCAGTGCAGAGAGGTCGGTTAACACATAGTGAGTGAAGAAGAAACACCCAGTGCATCATGGGAATCCCCCAGCAGCCTACACCTATTGCAGTATAACTAAGGGAGGATTCAGGGTCACCTGATCCAGCCCTAACTATATGCTTTAGCAAAAAGGAAAGTTTGAAGCCTAATCTTTAAAGTAGAGATAG
>VOQK01035917.1:3325-13659 GCA_015052645.1 Benitochromis conjunctus
GTGTAGACTCTGATTGCCTTCCGCCTCTCCCCCAGCAATCTGACACATCAGTTTATCTTCCACCACGTTTTTCTCCTTCACAGCACCAGCATAAAGCATGTGATTTCAAGCAATGTTCTATAACAAATTACTCATCTCACCTTAATAAATGGCGAGATGATAAAACCACAAATACATCAGATTCATTGATATGTCAGATGAAAGGAGGAGAAATACCAATTATGGATTCGTCTACTATTACATGTGTAGAAGTCAAAATCATTGGCACTGAAGACTCAGGCTGTTCAACTAAAGAAGAAGAGTCATTTCAATTTAGGCCACTAGTTTCTGGAGTCCAAAAATTAAGGGAGGAAAGGAGTCAATCTTACCTTGATTACTGGTTTTCAAAGTTGGAAGCAGAATCTTCAGAAAATAATTCATTACCAAGGGAGTCAGTTGAAGATTTAACAACAAAACCAAAAATGGCTCCAGAAGACAATGAAACGAAAGAAATTATGAAATTGACTTCGGAGAAAGAATTATCATTGGGAAACTCTTTCTCACACACCAAAGACCAACGCCAAAAACTTGAAACTTGTCACAAGTTGAAAGAAATATCTTTAGCCCAACCAGTGGTATTTGACTTAGTGGAGAAACCAAAATACATTTTGCAGTTTCCAACCATAACTCAATTGTGTAACACAAAAACATCCTTAAATGAAAGTGTAAACAAAGACTGTCAGTATGAATTAATCAGAACTGAGAAGGAAGCAGTAAGGCCAAGTTTGAAAATTTCACATGCATCCTTAGGAAAACAGACCGAATATGTAATTCCTGAAGATACAAAAATTATTGCGACAAATGTGGAGACGGTATGCCATCTATCTGAAAAAGAGTTAACCTTTGTCAAACCAGTGTCCTCTCAGTCACATTCATCGGATTTTAGTCTGGATTTGTTATCAAATAATAGAGCATTGTCTCCAGAGTTTGTGTCTCCTGGTTTTGACTTTTCACTCTTGAACACTTGGCTGGCAGACTTTAGAGCATCCTCCCCAGATTCTGCGATTTCAGTTCATCAATGTTCTCATTCTTCTTCCATGATGCTGAGTCCAACAATCAGTCACCATTGTAACTACTACTTGCAATATTCTGAAAATAGGCCCATGTCACCTCTTTCGACAATGTCCGATGTTGAGGATTTAGAATCTTGTCTTGCCCAAATGTTTGAGGACAACAGACCAGATTCCCCAGATTCCTACTCTTCAAATGTTGAAGTTAAACACTCAGCTCTTGCTGTAAAATCATCACTTTTGCTGCCTGCTTCAAGACCTTTGACCTATGCTGAGGTTGTGCGAGGCTTTACACATGACAAAGAATGTGACACTTTGTTTGACTTCCAAACTGGTGACTTTAGAACTATGCCTGCTCCATCTTCGCTATCAGAACCATCCGATACAGAACGTACCCTTTATCTTCTAGACGAGTGGGTGGCAGAATTGAGGCCACAGTCTCCTGAATCATTGGAGTCTGAAGGTGAATTTAGGCCCCTCTCTCCTGACTCACCTGTTCCTCAGTTCAGGTGTCCCAATAATGAGTGCAATGCGGAATTGTTAGGACAAAGGTCGGTTACACCAGAATCAGCATTTTCGGACTGGGAAGATTCTGATTTGTGTCTTGAAATTATGTTTGATGAGATCAGACCAGTGTCCTCTCAGTCACATTCATCTGATTTTAGTCTGGATCCTTTACCAAGCAATAGATTTTTATCCCCAGAAAATGAATGTGACACAACTTTCATCCGAAAATCAAGTTATGCTTTCACTGAAATGTCAACTTCGTTTTTTTCATCAGAGTTTCAACCTCTACCTTGTCAAGACCTATTATTAAGGAAAACTCATACACAGGTACACACTTCATTTTTGCATTCCTTTCCCTCACAGTCATATGAAATGACATATTTTAGTGAATCTTGCATACAAAACAACATTTTTTTCCCCAAACTAATCTCACATGTTTTTGATCCAATGTATAAAGGAAAATGTTCTTGTTGTGATCTTAGATTGTCTGAAACCTTCCACGCAGTTAGTCAAGTCAGTTGAACATAAAACATCCCAACACAATAGTAACAAAAAGTGTTCTCAAAACAAGGTTTTTTCTAGTTTTTCTTGTCAAGCGTAATTTTTTTTGGTATAACAACTATTGTGTAAGGATCTTCAAGCATCTCTAATGCCATTCTGAAGACACCCCTAATCCTGCCTCATGAAGTGAATTTATGATTAACTGTGTGATTCCCCTACACATATATTTTATTTATCACAGTTGTTCCTTAGTCCTTATGCTTTTTACCTCAATGCAAGTCAGGCCAACAGCTAGGATCATGGCATTAACTCAAAATGAGCTTAATGTTCCCTTATGTGTTATGAACTGTTGCCTTTTTCAGTGAATGTGGTTGTATTTTGAGTCCATTTTTGAGGGTGTTTTGTTTTTTTGTTTGGCCATGCCTGTCATGATCCCTAATGTTAGGATTTGTCCATGCCAGTCAAAATTTATTTAGCTCAAGTCTGCTCATTTTGTCACAGGCTTTAGGTTTTAATGCTGGAGATGCAGGCCACATTTTTTGAGAAAAGTTTATGCTAGGTCTAGCCTGGTCTAGTGTAACCTGCATGTAATGTTCTAGGTACATGTGTCAGTGGACAATAGGTGTTTTCTCGTTATCTATCCAATATCCGGTAGATTCAGTGTTCTGGCTGACCTTTGTGTACTGCCCATACTCAGCATGCAGTGTGACCAGTTGTTTGTCTGTTTTATTCTGTCCAAACAAAGCTTTTGCATTAGTTGGTAGAGTTACATTAGCAGAAATGCCTATCTGTTGCTGTAGGGGCACATTCAAATGGAGGCATGACAACATAAATGATAAATTAAAGGGTCACCATCTGGTCAAAACAGTTTTCCTCAAGGGAGCTGAGGAGTCGTTGACTCTGATTTGAAGACATTATAATATTTGATGCAATATTCATAGCTCAGATAATAAAAGTACCTACCTACCTAACCTGGAGAGACATTGTAATTATTTATGTTTTGCTGTTTTTCTTTTAAGTGATATGAACATATTATCCATTGTATACAATAGTTTGTATTGTATACAATGTATATTGTATACTCTATACACTAGAGTATAATATTCAATACTACGAGTCCCACATAAATGTACTGTCAAAAAAAGGTGTACACAGTCAGTTGTTGACCATTTGCTGCCTGCGATTAATTATCACTCAAATTATTTAAAATTCTCATTATAGTGAAAACCCCCCAACAAGCAGACAAAGCCTTATGATCAAGCAGTAGTGAATGGACTGGTTCTTATATAGCACTTTTCTACTCTAACAGGGGACTCAGAGCGCTTTATACAACTTGCCTCTTTCACCCACTCATACAAGCACTTTTTTTTTCTTTTTCTATGTAATTGCTTTCTGTCTAAAATTCACACTTCAGTGGATGCATCAGAGAGCAACTTGGGGTTACTATCTTGCCCAAGGATATTTGGCATGCAGGCTAGAGCAGACAGAGGATCTGTTGCTGTTGATGTCAGTTTTGGCAAATGAGAAGAAAAAATAGAAGCGCACTCAAATAGATTACAAAATTCTGATCTCACTCTACAGTAGTTACAGTCACAGATACATATTTTGAAACAAAGACTACACAAAATGAACCATCTGAAAAAGAACCCACAGCTCTTTACTAAGATATAAATAACCTTATTTCAGTTAGTTTTTTTTAATAAAGCCTAAATGCCAAAAAGTCTATATTAGATCTCAATAAACCACACATCACAGCCAGTTTTCGTCATTTGAATCACAAGCCATCTGTAGAAAACAATGGTTTTAATCATGGTACCTGGCTGGAGGAGGCTTTCCATGAACAACCTCAATGAAAAAGAATTCCTGAAGTGAATACAACTTGTGTATGAACAAGAATGGACACAATAATATCACATGATTGGTTTTCCCAAGTACATGAAAAGCCCATGAAAAGAAAATCCACAATCAAGTTCAAGAGAAAAAATTTCCATGGCATCGGTAAGGCAGCAAAGGCTGTTGCATATCAGTGAATGCAGTGTTGATTTTTATAAGTAGTAGCATCCACCAATAACAAGCAATGGCTCTCTTACCATGGCATGTTTGCATTAGAACAGATGGAATGGCCTTTCTCTGAAGCAAAACTAATAGAAATTACCCAGAACCTGTCTAGTGACATGAACTTTTTATTTTTTATTTACTGTAGTTGCAGTAAATCTTTTGCAATATATAGCTGTTCAGTTAACAACCACAGAAGTCTAAATTTGCCAGAGCTAATATTTTTATTCCTCTTTGAAAGTACATCCTCCTTCGAAGATTTTTTTTACATTTAAAACCCACACATTTTGCTTTCTCAAATGTCTTGGCAGGGGGCACAACACCTTCAGTTGGTTGTGTTGATTCAAATTTTCACCTGATGTGTTGTTGTAACCTTTCCTTGTGATGCTTCTGTCATTTGGGCAGGTTTTTTGAATAAGTGTAATTATTATTGCAATAATGCAGCTCCGCAAAAAGCACTAGCAGTTGACTGGGACAATCATTATAAATGGGATGGCTGACTTTATAATATGACATGGAAGTGACAATATTCTCAAAAGTGCATGTCCATCTTTACAATAAACCAAATCTTTGGCTATTCATTTTTGCAAGTCTATCATATTTGTAATATAATGTCTTATCAATTATGTACTGTTATGAAGAATATTTCAGAAATATCTATGTGCATCTTAATTGGTCATGCCATGCTTTTTAAACCTCATGCTGCTTGTTAAATACATTGTATTAACATATTTCTTAATAATATGTTAATTCTGTTTTATATGCATGTGGGCTACAATTGAACTTCATTATTTGAAATATTGCTCATTGTTCTCATATTTAAAACAACAACTTGGCCTTGAAAAATCTTGAAAAATGCATGTTTCATTGGAGTCTTCCTTAAATCAACAACGAAACAACAGCTGATATTTATTTTTAATTCCCACTCCATTGTACCATTTCTTTCAGGTGTCACCTGCATCTTCCAAGACAAATATTTCACAAGATTCACAACAAAAAAATCTTGATTTAGGACAGAGGCAGGTCTTTCCAGCAGAATCCCCATCCTTACCATGTGATTCAAATACAGTTTTCACTAAAAAACTAGAATTACCAATTCCAGCAAACTTTGACTTGAGTAAAGCACAATTTGACACCACAGTGACCAATCAAATTAGTCCACCACAGGAAAAAGACAAAATGTTGTCTCCCACAAGTGAAGATCTTTGCTTAGTTAAACCAAGCTTCATGACTCTAGAATCAGTCTCTCAAACAGCTCAAGATAGCCCAGATGTTGCAACTGTCATGTCCTCAGAGTCCACACCAACACCACCAGGTTCTGGGTCCCCTCAGCTTGACCAGCTTCTGTCAGATCTGGAGGAGATGAAACTTAAGTTTAGACCAGAGGCACTTATACCACATTCATCTGAATCCACCAATGAGATCCCTGCAGTTAAACAAATGTATGACTTCAAAGATAATTTGCTTCAGGATCACGGCCCTGCAGAACACAGTGATACGCTAAAAGTCAATCTGCCATCTGCTGCACAGCTTTCAGTAGATAACCCAGATATTCCCATTACAGAGCCTCCACATTTCCAGACATCCATTCAGCTTGAAAATGAAATGGTCTCAGTCATTCCCGATGTAACAAAACTTGGCACAAGTGTACCATCAAGCTCTGGTCTTCATAAAGGCAGTTCTGAGTCCTCTAATGAATCCCTTTCAAGCCCAGAATCTTCCCAAAGACTTTGTGAAGAAATGGAAGAACCAAGCTTTAATGTGGGTGCATTCCAGTTAGGCACACATGGTTTAAATAATACTCAGAAATTTCCTTCAGTTGCTACAAAGAGCAAGTCTGACATACCTGAGAAAGATATTTGTTGGGAAGACGCTACAACTGACATTCTTCAGAGTCAAGGAGCACATGAATTAGCTATGCCATCTAATGACTTTAAAGGTGTGACAGACGAATCACAGTCTATCCACGATAGACTTCAGTTATGGGCAGCAAACTCTGTTGACAGTATACATAATGAAGATTTGTCTTCACAGTCTCTTTCTGATTTGACTCCTGAGACAGTGATATCTGCAAGAAATTTCAGCTTTGAAGAATTGGTGCCCAATTCCTCATCAAGGAACTTAAAAATATATTCAGATGAGGATAGGACCAGTGAACACCATTCAGAAGGATCTCTGACTTCAGTAGACGATGAATGTTTTGACTCTCAGTCTTCTTCAGTCAAACCCAAAACCGATTCTTCTTCAGCCTCTGATGAGGAGTACAACTTGCCACCTGGTTATGCAGAGACCTCCTCTATTTCATCCACCTATACTCAAATACCTTCCGGATACAGTCATATAGTGCATAGTGGTGCAGACAGTCCAACCAATGAATATTCTGACCCAGAGCCTTACTTTGACTGCAAACAGGGTTCATCCGATTTCTCAGAGCCTGATCCCGATGAATCTGAGACAAGAGCTAGTTCAAGTGGAGGTCAAGCCCAGGATCACCCTAGAGTGCTGGAAAAGTTGAATCAAAAAGTACTGTCATCTTCTGGAAGTGAAGATTATGAGGATGCTTCTTTTGTCCATGAGCCTCTTTATCATGTAGATGAAAAGAGAGAAGAAATGCAAGAAACATCAGATGAAGAATTCACCTTGTGTGAGACTTCACAACCACCACCTGTCTGTGAAACTGCAACATATCACGATACTGATAAATCTCTGACCAGGGTAAGATGAGAGTTGGTAAAAAAAAACCTGCAAGTGTTTTCCCCAGAGCTGAGCTTGGCCAAATTACTATATTTGCTTCAGAGAGGAATGACTGCTGGTAACCCTCTAGCCACATGAATGGGATCTAAAACTCCTTCTAACTCTTAATTTGTTTTGATTTCACATTTGACTAACCCTAACTTAGCATGTCACTTTGCTGCCTGTAACTAGTAGGATCACTCACAGTGATAACATGAGTTACTTTTTTTTTTCATCAGTAGGCACATTTATTGTCATCTAAGTAAAAGCATGGTGTATTTTCTTTTCTTTCTTTTTTTTGTTTAATCATAGACTGCCATGTTGTACTTTCAGTGTGATGTACAAAACAATTGCGACATGCAATCATTTGAAAGTGCAACATATCACTCTGCTTCTTGCTTGCTTTCCTGCAAACCTAGCATTCATGCTGTCATTTATTATTAAATGTCAATGGATTTGTGTTACTTGGTCAGGAGATCACCGCTGAGCTTGGATCAATGTCAGAAAGTTCAGATGATGAATTTTTGACTGCCAGAATAGTACGAAGAAGAGTTGTCATTCAGGTATCTGATTTAGCATGACTGATGATGTTTTAAACAAGCGTGGCAACTAAATGAAAGCTATACCTTTCACCGTCAAGTTACAAACGTTTATTTTCTAACAACCTTAAGTCTTAACAGAAAGGATGAAAATGGGTTCAAATTTGATAACACACCCCTTGATTAACATGTCTGAGCCTAACCTGAGAGTTTTGTGCTGCTGTGAGCACTTTTTTTTCTTGCATCTGAAAATGCAAGTTTGTTTCCTGTGTCCCAAAGTCTCTGTTTTCTCACTGAATTACTGCCTAAAAGTAGTGTGCCTTATTTTCTCTCGAACATACAATTGCACTAATATCTAAGTTAAAAAAGTGAATATTTCACTGACCCAAGCGAGCCTTTCTGATTATTATTTGTCTTGTTTTCCTCATAGGCTGATGAAATGCCAGACCTCCCTGCCCAGTCAGTGTCAGAAGAAAAGTACAAGGATGAAAATGGACACATAGTTGTCAAAAAGGTGGAGAAAAAATGCACTATATGCACTATATGCAGCTTAGAAAGTTAATCCTATTTATAGTCGTTAAATCCATTATCTTGCTCAGGTTACCCGTAAAATTATTCGTAAGTGTGTTTCCGCGGATGGTGCGGAGCATGAAGAGATGACCTTAGAAGGAGCTCCTCAGGGGTTTGTCCCTGCAGCGGAGGGAGACGGCTACTCTAAGGTTGTAAAGCGGACAGTCGTGAAAAGTGAGGGAGACCACACAGAGGTATGTATATTGCAGGTGTCCTTTTCATAGTGTTTTGTTCTGTTTTGTTTTTTTGGGGGGGGGTTACCGAAAATTGTAGGTGCAACATTTATACTGATATTAATATATAAAGTACAGCTAAATAAACTTTCTTTCTGACATAGGTGACTTTTAATGAACGTGACAATTCGTCATTATCAAGGCAGGAGACGGCTAATGGCCGCAAGATCAGTCACACGGAAAGGACAACAGTGGTGGAGGGTGAAAGGACAGTGACACACCATGGTGATCAGTCTTTGACCTCTGATCTCCCTACAGCCCAGGATGACTTCAAAAAGGTTTTAAACACTATGTCACCATTATTCCCCAACCACATATAAACATAATACTCATACATCAACATTCATCATAACGTCTTAGCTCAATTACCTTGTGTAAATCAAATATTAAACAAATAGCACATTATGAACATGCTTCAAGTTTCAAATGTATGTTTTTATCATTGAATCACTTTGAATTAAGAGGCTGTGTTCTCTGCTTTTCATGCCACCAGGCATTTGGTTATTTGAGTGGTTTTAGCGGAACAGAGCTCCCTCGTGTGGTAGAAAGAGAGACCATCAAAGAGGATGGAACAGTGGTCAGGAGGTGTGCCTACTGGAGTGCACTTGTTTGTGTGTGTGTGTGCGTGCGTGCGTGCGTGTGTGTGAAGCTTACTAATATTGACTAATGTTTGTGCGTGTTCATTTGTGCTGGCAAACTAATTTTTTGTATTCTTAATCAATTCTAAAAGTTTAACATGTAAATAAAGCAGTGAGATTTGAGTTGATCATTTTTTAACTCTTTTCGTGAACAAGTGTAAGAAAATGTTGTCTCGTGCACGACATTAAAACTATTATTCATGCACTATTTAGTTGTTTTTAGTAAATCATAGTTTTAGTGTTTACATTGTGTTGCTTCTTTTGAGTAGCATAGAAGTTGAATAGCCTTAAATATTCCAAGTAATTAACAAGCAAATGCACAAAAAAGAAAAAGATAAGTTTTGACTCAAATGAGTTTTGAGCAGAATTTATAGGTTTGCTAATGGTAGTATTTTACAAACAAGTTTAATTCAGGAAAGTCTGGCTCAAATGAAATTCCTTGGTTTGAGGAAGCTGAATTCAGATTCCATATAGAGGAAGACATGTTGTCAACCTTAACAGTGTGAGTTTTGCAATACAAGCTTAAGCTTTCTTCACCAAGAAAACAGCTATGAAGTTGTTCCCAAAAAGTTAATTCTGTTCATCTAGTCGTAGCATTTTCAGGTCCAGATGAACAAAATCAAGTTTTGGGGATTTCCTTACCTGGATGATTGAGCATGCATCAAGACCATGAAGTTGTCCTATAGCATATCTGTAACTACAGCTCTTCCTGTACTTTATTTTTCACAGGTACATTTTTTCAAAGATATTTATCTTTCTTCATCTATTTCCCCTCCCTGCCTCTTGCTCCCTGTCCAGGGCCCATCTGCGTAAAGGTTGCACTCTCGCACGAACAGTGGTTGAGGGAGCTGGGCAGCGCAAACAGGTCATTCAAGAGCAAGTGGACCACCCCAGAAAAGGATCGAAAACCCGGGATCTCCAACAGCAACTCCACCAGCTCTTTCACCGCTACTACGAAGAGGAAAAGAACAATGACGATGAGGAAAGAAGAGTAAATGATTGAGTAACACTCAACTCCCTGGTTGTGCCCATGCTAAAATCCCTGCTAGTCCTATGCATTAATCACATGCAATCCTAGTGTGCACAAACGCACCTCAAAGCTACCACAGTCTTCCCCTTTATTTCCTGGAAGTTGATCTTTAGTTCTTGATTTGGAGGGTTTTTTTTCCCTGTGTGGTGTTAAAGTATTTCTGAGTTTCTTTGCCTTTTGTGACCAAAGAAAGCCTTTTGTTGATCTCCTGATTGTTTTACTTTACGATTGAAGTTGTCTGATAGGTTTGTCTCATCCTGTGGTAGAGCAACAGAACACTCAAAGCAAACAGAGCGACACTATCCCCATCAAATAACTCACAAACCTCCAGAAGGTAAAGTACATTTTACCTAAAAAAAAAAACACTGGTACCGCTCTTGGAGTAGGTGCTTGGACTGAAAGACGATATTTCACATTGCACTGCCTCTCACGACTTTCACAGATAATCCTTTATGAAAAAAAAAAAAAAAGTCAACTTA
>VOQK01035918.1:0-10764 GCA_015052645.1 Benitochromis conjunctus
AGCAGCTTTCCAGCCTGCTCCTGGAAGCCCCGCCCTAGTTCTGTCCCCATCCGTTACTATATTATTATTCCAGCCCCACACACACACACACACACACACACACACACACACACACACACACGAGCATGACAACTGTTTACAAGTATGTGATGAGTGTTTGAGACAAGGCTTGAAGTGGCTGGAGAAGGAGTGTGACAGAGAGTACAGACAACAGAGGAATGACAAACTACGACAGTCCACACAGTTGTGTTGATTTAAAGGGTGCAGTAAAGTTCTGGTTTACGGCTCCTATTACTTTTGGTACGCACGTTCTATGTATGTTCAAGTATGGAAATTCTCATTCCCTTTCTCTGCAGACATTATTTATGTGACATTATTTTGTTGGAGCAAAATAATGTAGCTGAAAAATATGTTAATATAGAGTAGAAAACCTGGCTGCATACATCAGGATTGTCTCTCTGCAAGCTCTGGGCCTACAAACTGTGGGCAAGGTGATCAGTAATCACAGCAGGAACACAAGAACACACTCGCACAGTACAGTTAACTAGGACTAAGAAATCCAAGTCAAACATTAGGAGATGTAGCTCCCAGCAAAGTACAATATTACCCATTCTTCTTGCTATGTTTGTGTTTGTGTGTGTGCGTGTAAGCACGCATGCACACTGTGTTTATGCAGTAAGGCCTGGTCTTTGTTGCTCTGGGGACTGATACTGCAGCACAGGCTACAGAGAAACTTGTAAAAGAGGAGGGGAAGCAGAAGGGGGGTGGTAGTGGTTTTGAGTTGTACCACTGTGAGCTCATACTATTGTCCTCACAAGAATGAAAGAAGCAGAAAGAAAAGAAGAGAGAGAGGGGGAAAAAAACCAAGCACAAAGTAGTGTAAAGGGTGAGTAAGAGGGCGGGCACTGCGTCAGTGTGAATAATATGTCCATTCACCCCATACACACAGGAAGACAGGACAGAGTTGACAGGAAGTCAGCTGGACCAGTTCATTACCAGCAGAAAGCAAAACACGAGAGGGGAGGGTTATACTAAAACAACTACAGGAAGCATATGTGTGTGTACGTGTGTGTGAGAGGGAGTGTAGGGGTTGGACTGAGGTGTGTGTGTGTGTGTGTAAGCCAGTGAGTGTTTTTCTCAGACTAAAAGGCCCTGAAGAAAAACAGGCAGCTGTGGAGTTCACCATTATAACCCACCAACCCTGAACCCGGCAACCAAAGAGAGATGATAGACTGAGGGAGAGAAGATGGGCCAGGGGCTTGCAGGTTGAAGGCAGTCAAAAGTGTGTGAGTGTGTGATTGAGAGTGAGACATGATGTTTAGGCAGTTGAATGAGTAGGTAGACTAAAGCCTCAAGTTGCAGGTAGTATTTCCTAATAAGATTCTTCAGCAGGGTGGACTCTATTAGTTCCAGACATGTCAAACTAATACAGCTTCAGTGTATACACACACACGCGCGTGCGCGCACACACTTGTGGAGAGGGGAGGAAAGGATAGAATTACAGTACAGTAAGTGTTGGAGGGAAAGCTATTGCAGGAATGGAAAGATTCCAGCCAATGCCTTTTTTTTGAGTCTGGACATTTCCTCCAAAAACAAACACACACTCTCTCACTCTTACTCTCTGAGACTCACTCTCTGTCACACACACATACATACATACAGTAAAAGTTATAGAGGCATTTCCTCTCTCATCCGAACCTTAAAACTTTTAGGAAAAGTAGTGTCGTCTTAAGAAGGCAAGTTAACAAGCTTAGCGACTTGTAGACATGGAAAACCATCCCGAAGCCAAACCGCTGCAAATGTACTGCTCAGCAGAGGAGAGGAGGGACGGACGGCGAGTGAGACGGCAGAGAAACAGAGAGAGAAAAAAACGTATAAAATATCAACGTTTAATGGTGTCACTGTAGTACTTTATAGTACTAGTAGTTTCCCTTTTCAACTAACGTCATATTGGAGTAGTTTATATATAGTGATATTTTCAAGAAGGCAAGGATGCAAGCTCCTGACTTTTCTCTCTGGAGCTTGCTATAGGGATGCCACTCTACCCTGGGAATATGGATTATGATGTTTTGAATTTCATCATAGACACTCAGACACTCCAAAAAGTTTCATCATTTAAAAATTCTCCAAAAACATTTTCTTTGACTCAGTAAATTGATAGGGGTCAAATTTAGGGTGAACACACACACACACACGCACACACGCATGCACGCACGCACGCACACACACATGCATATACCAAAGCACCATTAAAGCTTGATTGCTTGGCAGGCAGGTTTATCATTTTCCTTGTCAGCGCTCAGATATCCAAAACACGAGTGCACGTGTGTCTGCATTTGAACAAACTCAGGCCGTGATCAGCCCCACGTCCAGAAAGCTGTGGGGGAGTCGTTGTTCTTATTGTGCTTATTCCTTATTTGAAGTGTGGAAAACATATGCATAGTTGGTGCATTATAGCGGAGTGACATCTGCACAGAGCCTCTTGCAGACTCTTTTGATGACCAAATTTACGTCATTCCGACCCAGGCGATAATTATAACACTGCCGTCAGAGAGGCCAATTATTTATTTCACAATTGTAAAGAAAGTATTTTGGATCTGCGGCAATATTTAATGGATTCCTTCATTCTTCGTCTCCACCAACCTGCTCTGCTTCTGCTCTCGCTGTAGCAAAGTAGAATATTAAAAAAAAATGTTTAACATTATATTAAATCTAAGGGTGCTTTTCATAAAGCCTCTACCCTGGAAGCAAGGAAACAGCCTCTAAGGCATGGCTGAGCGCTAACAGGATTTGTATATCAGCACTCCTAAAACTCACTAATCAATAGGCAATCTTACTCTTCATTTATACGATCTACACAAGACCCAAAGGGGGCAAATTATGTATTATGTGTGTGCTGATGCAGTGACTTCTTCTAGGTTTCCTATATTAACTTTCCCATTCAGCTCTCAGCAATAAAGGGGGGAAAAGCATGCTTCTCTCAATGACCCAGATATACTACTTCAGAAGATTAGACATCAAATGGGAGTTTTTAAGTATCAAAGTGACCAAACGCTAAAATAAGACAAAAACAATTCAGAAGAAACTACTAGTCATACCATGATACTGGAAATCCACATCCCCTCCCCACTGAGTTTTGCTTGGTAACTGTTACTCTTTGTCCACGATGCCCTCTTTGGTGGTGGTTGCGAGGGAGCAGAGAGAGGGGGAGGCAGTGTGAGTGAAACATGAAAAAGAGGTGACAAGGGGGAAGGGGGTGTTATTGCAGGGGGTTTAGTACTCAGCAGGGGTAAATTCCACGGCACCACTCCACACCTCTGTGGTCAGATCAGGAAGTCATTAAGCCATTACGTGACAGTAAGATGCTTTATATCCAACTGTAGGAAAGACAGAGGAAGTTTCTATGATCAAGCACATTTTTTGTGGCCATGCGAGCTACGTTCCTTGAACTCTGTGAGCTAAGAGCAGAGGTCAAGGGTCAGGGGTCCGCAAAGTTACTGGAGGGGGTCAGTCTCCCATGTCAACCAGCTGGTTACAACTATCGCTTTTAGCTCTGAAGAACGCTCAGCTTGTTTCTAAGTGTTCCTGCAGAGTCTATTCTTTTACCAGATCGTTATTTCTTTTTGCAGCCACGCTTTCCAGGAGTATGTTCTACTTCTTTATCAGAAAGCGTTTACCTCTCCCGACACCCATGGCTCTTTCCAGCCATCGCGTGCACAGCATACACAGCATTGTGTGGTGGCAGACAGAATGTGGGGTTAAAGACTGGGGGCTGGGGGTTTCTACGCATAATAAAAAAGGCTGCTTATCAAAAGTTAACTAGCTTCGTTCGCTCCCTTTCAGGCACCGCCTGCTCCACTAACCCAGTCGAGAACTGCGCGGGGGGAGGGGTATGTCCCACACACGCGGGAACTGGAGGGAAGCGTTTCTGGAAAAGAAGTGAATAACGATTATCTTCCAGTTTAAAATGCTATTGAACTCTGACTTCACAGACAACTTAATGAGCACGTCCAGAGTGTGTGATCAACTTTTCGGTTCAACCACGATGAGCGGCACTAAACGAGATCACACGTTGTCCTATAATTTAGCAACTCACAAGCTTTGAGACTGACCGTCTTGATTTCTTGGCCTCAAGGCTAATTTCACTGTCCTTTATGTGTGTATGTGTGTATGTGTGTTTGTGGATGCTGTTCATGCTGAAGGGTACTATCCACCTGGTGTCACCTCTATTTCCTGTCTCTGTTGGACACAGCCATCTGGGCCTCAGTCTGTTCCAACAGGCCTCATCTCTGTCTCTCTCTCTCTGTTTCCATCTCATACACTCTCCAGCTTTGGCAGCCACACGCACACACATGCATATATATATATATATATATATATGCACTCTCTACAGGGATCCAAACCATTACAGTATAGAACTCTATGCCATTTATCTGAGGAGGTATGGAGAGGTATCAGACAAAAACCCACACATGCACGTATATCATATCATCCTGAGCCAACAGCAATATTAAGCTGAGCTCTCCCACTGTGCATGTGTCCACACCCTTTCCAGTGTTTCAAAATGGCCAGTGCATAACGCCCCCCCCCCACGTTAATCAGCTTAGCAGCCAGCCAGGAGATTTGATTAATCCAAAACACAAGCATGGGAAGAAGCCCACTGAGTGTCTGTCTGTCTGTGCAAGTGGTCTTGTCTGACAGTGCGTGGAATAACTTAAATCAACCTCGACATTTCCAGGCAACACTCTCTTAAAGCAACAAGCCTTACTAGAATCATCCAAGCCTAGTTTCAACCGACAAAGGATGGGGAAGTGGATGTCTTTCATGTGCGGAAGCATCACTGGGCGGGTAAAGGTTCTTCCGCATCTTTATTAGCATGTTAACACTCGTCATAATCCCAGCGATTGAGTGGCAGCATGTAATCATTTCTTACTTCAAGATTAAACAGTCATCAGTTGTGCAGTCATCTTCATCTTTATTTCACTCCTCAGTAAGAATTAGCCCAGTCATCACTAATGATTCACAAGGACCTTGAGGGCTGTGTAGGCATGTGCACGTAAAGGCCCCCCCCCCGAGAGAAGTATCAGGGCTTTGAAGCCTAACACAGTGCGTAATGGAAACCCTTCTGTCATTTAATAGAGAGTTATGACAGCATTTGCCGCACAGGAGAGGGAAAAAACACACATATTCTCAGCGAGGAAATGCTGCATGATACTAAACACGTGTGAGTGACTCGTATGGCTGTCCTTATTCAGCAAAGTCTTATCGCGACAATGCACGAGAAATCAGTGGCATGTTGAAAATGGCTGAAGTAAAAATGATAGAGATCGAGATAGGACGCAGTGAGATCTGAGAGCAGAGGCTGGGCAGCAACACATGAGTTAAAGGCCATATCTGCTGATGGCTGCTGATCTTTATCCGAGCGCCAGCGGAAGGCACGGAGGCCAGGAGAAAAAGAGCAAAGGGGACCATCACACAAAGGATGAAAACCAGAGCAGCAGATGATAACATGAGATGCTATCAGCGCATCCACCTCGAGGTCAAATCGCCACTGCCTTCAGCTGCAAGCTCTCTCCGAAACAGGAGGGGCACATACGCAAGATAAAGGAATGCAGGGAAAAGAGCTACATGAATCCTAATTTAAAAAAAAGACAGCTCACCCCGAAAATCAAACAGACTTTTTTGTTTTTTTAAATCTTATCCATCTATCCATTTTTTAAACCACATATCCAGCTTAGGATAGCAGGGTGCTGTTTATACATACATATCAGTCTTGGAGACAAGAGCTCCCGAGATGTCTGCTTTCTCTTAAATATAATGAAACAAGATGCCACATGCCTCGTGGTGCTGAAAAGGGAAGGAAAATGTACAAAAAAAATCTCTGCAGCATTCTATTTGTTTCCTGGAAGAATCTTTATTCTTCCATTATAAAATGATCACTGAAGAACAACCGCTCGGCTGTGGAGAGCGGTTTAATAATGAATTCGATTATCAACAGAAAAACAACAGCATATTTTGACTGTCTGTGTTATTCATGGAGAAAGGAAATGCAATTTTTTCTTTTTCTTTTTTTTATATTTTGCTAAACTGATGGAAAATGATACTCTAAAAAAATGTAGTGCTGTTATTACTACTATTTGCTCCACATTTGTCACATTGATTAAAACAATAACGAATAAGGAAAGTAATCACTGGTTGGATGGATAAAGGGTATAACTGAAAGTATAGAACACATATGTACACGTGTATCATTAAAACATCCTCTGTGTGTTATGACCGTGTACAGTATTTGCATGAAGCTATGAAAGCTAAAGTTAAACAGGATGGAAACAGCGTATGTCACAATTAGACTGCAGCGAGCGCAGCTAATGCGGTCACCTGCTTTTCTGCCTCTACTTCTACGCATCTCTCCAACCCACTAGTCCAATGGTATTGCCCTGCTGTGTGCAAGTGTGCATGCGTGCACTTTTTTACACATTATGGAAATTAGATATGAGTCTAAATGCTGCAGAGGGACTGGGAGTAGAGAGGGAGGGAGATAGAAACTGGGCCATGCTCCAAGAGGAGGCTACCAGCAGAGACAACAGCTCCACACCTCAGCACAACAAACCACCACACAGCTCTGCGTAACGGCACAAAAACTTCACTGGGGACTTTTTGTTGTTGTTCCTCTTCTTCTTTTTATGTGCCACACTGTTCGGTCATTAACTGGCTTTCCACTGACTTTCATGATAAAAAAAAAAACAGTAACTCTTCTCCCTTGGGGTAGACCAAGAGAGAGTAGACAGTAAGGACAAGTTTTTCTAACACCCCGAGCAATCAATATACAACAACAGCCTTACATCTGTGATTAGGATGGGTAACTTGGGGGAAAGCAATTAACCAGCTTTAATTTTAGACACTTGGGTTCCATCTATCACATCTAACCCCCCCTTTTTTTTTGTTTTAATAATTATTTCATGTGCAGACATAATGACAAGCTTGCAAGCATCACCTGGTTTGGATTATCCAATCATCAATGACAAGGTTAAAAAAAGAGACTTCTCACAGAGGAATTACAGAGGGGAATGAAGAAGGGCCTAGGTCATTGTTCAGTTGTCCACACTCTGTTCATTTTTTACCCCTTCCATTAGCGCTGAGCCCCTTAATGAATATTTGGGGCTTCTTGACCTACCAAGGAAAGCAGCAAATGAGATTACAGAAAACACATAAGTCAGGTTATTCATTTCAGCAGGCTTAGGAGAGTGCTATGAGAGTGAAACAAGATTACAATAATCATCGTCTGCAAGCAGTACTGTTCAAAAGTCATTGAACCAGAATTTCTTGTCATTTTTAAAAGCGTTCTTGCACAATAGTTCAGGCTAGCCCTCACCATTTTTAAAGGACTGCTGCCACAAGAGTACATCATTAGTTCACACTTTTTTAGCGGAATCTACAAAATATGTCTAAGAGAACAGTCTGACAGGCATAAAAATAGTATGAGCTGTTAGCGTCTCAGCATGCTGTGCAATTTGCCCTTAGAAAAAAAAACGACACAAAAACAATGGAAGAAACTGAAAAAGCAGCTGATGTAAAACACAATGTATCACAATCTCGTCACCGTTGGGGGTCCATTTCAGCCAGCAGTGCTGGGGCTCTTAAAATTAAAACTCATAATTATAAACACAGAAAAGTATGGTCAAATTTTGATCCACTGTGCAACACATCTGGAAAGCATCTGATTGGCAAAAGCTTCATTTTTCAGCATAACAGTGATCCCAAACACACTGCCAACGCAGTAAAAACATACCTACATAGAAAAAACACCCAATGCAACACTATCAGTCATGCATTGGCCTCCCCATAGACCAGACCTCAACATTATTACAGCAGTGTGGGATCATCTCAACAGAGAACAGAACAAAAGGCAGCCAACATCCAAAGAAGAGCTTTGAATGTCCTTCAAGAAGCCTGGATAATTATTCCTGAACACTACTAAGAATACTTAAAGAAACGACAAGAAAGCTGCCTAAGAGAGTTCAAGCTGTGTTGAAGCATAAAGGTGATCATACCAAATACTTTTCAAGCTTGTTAGAAAAACACAAGCTCTGTACATACTGTATTTTTAGGATTTGAGGTACAGAGATGCTTATATAGTATGCTGATGCAAAACCAGAAAAAAAAACAAGAGGCCATGCAGGAACTTCCTGACCTGGCCAGCAGTACAAAAATTGTTAATTTTTCACACCTTTCTAAATCTGGTATTCTGTGACAGTCTATAGCTGGCCAAATGTCATTAAAAGCACAGGACAGGTTGTCATTTGAACTTCTTCATAATGACGACAGAGCAGCTTTAATATTATCCTTTCATATACAAATGCATCTAACTAAAGCAGACTTTTGCACACCTAGTACGACATTCTTGCATACGGCAGATCTGTGATTGGGTGTATACCAAATAAAGAACTTAAAAAATGAACCTCCCTGCAGCGGCGCAAATTAGGGTCAGTTAAACTTCAGTAACTTGAGCTGTTTCCTGTTGCTAAGTGAACAAAGTAAGAAGGTGCAACTTCAGGCAATTTCCAGACCTGATTCTTCCGATACCGTCTCACTCACAGACGTCGTATAGGCTAGCGTTACAGGCTGCATGTTTTCACTGTACAGTCAGGTAAGCCTTAAGCAAATCTTCACTTTACCGCTAAAGTAAAACCTAAAAAAAAAGAAAACACCGTTCAGGAAAAACTCAGCTGCCAGAATTCTCTCAGACAGAGTCTGACAGAAATGATACCTGGAGGATGTGTTTATAAGCCCCTGCAGGGTAAGCCTGAGGATATGCTAATACACCATGTCACAACCTTCGTGCTCCTCAAACACACAAAAACACTCTGTTGTTGTTACTTTCTCACACATACTTATTTGATTAGCAAGCATGACAAAACACCCACATCTCAAATATCACCCTCTAATACAATGTCAGAGCATCAGCTAAAGAAAGACTCAGATGTGCTGGATGAATACTGTCTGCTTCACTTGGTTTTTTTT
This sequence comes from Benitochromis conjunctus, assembly GCA_015052645.1. NCBI lineage: Eukaryota > Metazoa > Chordata > Actinopteri > Cichliformes > Cichlidae > Benitochromis > Benitochromis conjunctus. The sequence goes on from VOQK01035918.1 coordinate 9,022, forward strand.
AATTGATGGTGCCACTTGATTCAAAGGACTAGCATTGGGGCTACGCGGAGTCTGCGCACAGTTTTGAAGACTATCTAAATACTGTCGTTTTTTACAGTCACCAGGGAGCAGTGTCTTCTGCCAGCACTAATGTGCCATGTTGAAAAAAAAACCAATCAATAAAAGGTATTCATTAAAGCCACCGTCTGCTCTTTTCATGCTTTCGCTTTCTTCCTTGATGTATTTTTTGCACTTGTCCCCACAGGTGGTGAACTCTGCAGTCGTTAACTTTCTGGCTCACATTTCAACCAACCAGTATTTAACCTATACATAACCCGACGGGGATGATGCTATTTGGTGCTGGGTCTACACAAAAGTGCGTCTGGTATGTCAGGTTGCGTACCCATAATCCTTCACTCTTTGTAGTCAGATACCTAAATAAATCGACACACTGGTACCGTGATATAGGAATGACATCCACTCAATGCTAATAGTGACCAATCACACAGACTTGATACCAGGGAGCCAGCAGGTTAAAAACCATTTATCGTACAAACCAACTTCAGTCTTAATGTCTCCTTGTAGTCTGCTGTCACAGCGATGTGTGATATAGACTGCTGTTCATGTTTTTGATCCTTTTAAGGAATAAGCATCTGACCTATAACTAGGATCACTGACCAAAGGCAATATTCTGGGACTGTACAAACATGTGTCTCTGTAGCCTTTGTGTTAGTTGTATTTCATTAATCTGCTACGCTAGGTCTTGAGCCAGTTGTGCTGCTGGTCTGCTAGTCTTCACCTACTCATCTGGACAGGCTGTGCATTGAAAACTCTTTTAAAGTTACACATATTATTGTGGACTATTCTAACTTAAAGGAGAAAATGATATCTACTTTGATACATATCAAGGACTGCTGGCCAAAATGAGCAGAACCTGCTGAGCAGTGTTTTCCCTTCTCACGAGGCTTCAGATTCATGGATGCATTATTAAAACTGGACTTCCAAGTTTGATCTTTTCTTTTCCTCGGTACCTGCAATAACACGTCCCAACCCACACACTTGCTATTAAAGTGAAGACAACCTTAATGATTAAGCTTCATGTCTGTGTTGAATCCTCAATAAAAGCAAGTAAATGTCCACTGAAATGTGCATGAGCAAGACGCTAAGCAGAGGATTGCCTCTCGGTAGCTGACCCTGAGCGGTGACCTCCCCGAGGAGGAGAGACAGTGACGAGATAAACTCCTGGAAACGTCAGATTTTTTGATTAAACTGCCAGTTGTTTTCAGCCGTGTGGTTAAATGCTACTGGTCAACTTTCTCGTGCTTTCTGCCCTCTGTTTGAAAGTCTGCTATCTAGTGAGTTTCAAACACATGAGAGAAAACAAAGCTATCTGTACCCAGGACAGCCCTGATACCAAGAGAGAATACACCTCTTGAGTGAGTGACGAGTGGAACACGAGGTCAGTGACTCCGCACAGAGTGTGTGTCCTATTTTGTGCGTGATGTCATGTGTGTTTATCAGAGAGAGGACATGGTGGAATCACTGCAACACAATAGAGTACCGCAGTGTGGGTGGCCACACCCTTTCCTCTTAGCTCCCCTTAACAGACTTTTCTCCAGCCCCAAAAAAACTGCCTTGACAAGATTTAAAAAAAAAAAGAAAAAGAAAAGAAAAGGCCAGAGGTGGGAAAAGAAGGGAGGGAATGGAATAAAATCCCTGACATATTTTTTTTTTTTTTAAAAAAAAAAAAAAAAAAAAAAACCT
>VOQK01035960.1:0-13756 GCA_015052645.1 Benitochromis conjunctus
GTGGCTGTAGTGATGCGGACGCTGTATCGGTCTGTTGTGGTGAAGAGAGAGCTGAGTGTAAAAGCGAAGCTCTCAATTTACCAGTCGATCTACGTCCCTACCCTCACCTATGGTCACGAGCTGTGGGTAGTGACCGAAAGAACGAGATCACGGATACAATGGGAAATGGGCTTCCATCGAAGGGTGGCTGGCCTCAGGGGCTCAGAGTAGAGCTGCTGCTCCTCCACATCGAAAGGAGCCAGTTGAGGTGGTTCGGGCATCTAACAAGGATGCCTCCTGGGCGCCTCCTGGGTGAGGTGTTCCGGGTATGTCCCACTTGGAGGAGGCCCCGGGGCAGACCCAGGACATGCTGGAGAGATTATATCTCTCGGCTGGCCTAGGAACGCCTTGGTGTTCCCCCGGACAAGCTGGAGGAGGTGGCTGGGGAGAGGGAGGTCTGGACTTCTCTGTTTGGGCTGCTGCCCCCGCGACCCGGCCCCGGATAAGCGGAAGAAGATGGATGGATGGATGTTTATGGTGAAACGTGATTTTTCAGACATGATTTCTGATGTAGAAATGTAAAATCTAGTTGACTGGGGGGACTGTGATGAATATGGTCCAGACATTTGTTCTATTCTTTACCTATTGGATATTACTGTAATAACTAGGTTAGAGTTGTAGACATTAGGACAGCTCAGCATCTATAATGGTTATTACCCTTAAGATGACACATATGTGAGCACATATGTGATTTTTTACTTGAAATAGTAAATGTTTAAAACATTTACAAATGAGCCATCATAAAAAGTATTTTCACCATGGACCATTAATAATTTTCTGCATTAGTGGCATGGAGATGGTAAATTATAGTTCTAGTGCTGATTTGCGGATACATTATTTACAGGTAATTTTAGTCTAGAGCAATGAAAGCTTCCCTCTTAATCCTGTAAATGAAATATAGCACTAATCCTGTCATAGTGCAAATAAATATACAGTAGTGATACTGTTAAGCTGGAACACTGCAGCAAGCTTTTTGTAGTCTGTGTTTTCTATCACTGTTAATTCAATTCAATTTTTTTAATGTAAACATCACCAAATCACAACAACAGTTGCCTCGAGGTGCTTTATATTGTAAGGTAAGGACCCTACAATAATACAAAGAGAACAGAGAAAACCCAGACAATCATATGACCCCCTATGAGCAAATGCTTTTGTGACAGTGGGAAGAAAAAACTCCCTTTTAACAGGAAGAAACCTCCAGCAGAACCATCTGGGGGCTATCTGTCAATCCTGATCACTTGCAGTGAAAATTTTCACCTCTGCCACTTCCAAACTATCATACATCATAGCAGGTTTTACTGCCATCTTGAAAAACTTCTCTTTTACCCTTGCTTCTACTGACTTTCATTCCTCTTGTCCAGCACATGCCTCCACCTATCCAGGCTCTCTTCCACCTGCTCCCTACTCTCACTACAGATCACAGTGTTGTCTGCAAACAACATAATTCTGTTTGACCTCATCTGTCAGCCTGTCCATCACCACAGCAAATAAGAAGCGGCTCAGAGCTGATCCCTGATGTAGCCCCACTTCCACCATGAACCCATCTGTCACTCTTACCGTACACATCACAGCTGTCTAACAGTCCTCATACATGTCCTGCACCACCCTCACACACTTCTCTGCCACTTCTGACTTCCTCATGCAGTTTCACAGTTCCTCTCTTGGCACCCTATCATATGTTCTGTCCAGATCCACCTTTTCTATTCTTGTCCATCAGCACTCTCAAAGCAAATATCACATCTGTAGTGCTCCTTCTCAGCATGAAGTCATACTGCCGCTCACTGCTCATCGCCTTTCTTCTTAATGTAGCTTCAGCAGCTTTTTCCTAAGTCTTCATGGTATGGCTCATCAGCTGTATCCCTCTGTAGATGTTACAGTTGTGCACATCACCCTTCTTCTTGAAAATCAGTACCAGCACAACTGCTTTTCCAGTCTTCATCCTTTTCATAGCCTATATTCCTCTGCACTTTTTCATTCACTAACGTTCCTCCATCCATCCTCCTCTGCCTCTCAATTTCTTCAGAGAACATAACACAGAGCAAATATATTATTGTACCATACCTCCACAGTTAACAATAATAATAAGTAGTGTAATTGCAGAGCAATGTAGCTGATAGGCCTAATGTAAATATAGTAGTTGTGAACACACTTCTTCAGATAGTAAAATGCTAAAGCAATAATACAAAATAATTATTGTTTGTCGGCATTATAGCTGCAGTAGGTTATTTGATTGGTCACAAGAGCCTCAATTGTAACGAGCTCGGAGGCTCGGAATCTGCGCCGGTGCTGATTTGTTGATGACGGAAGATGACGTAAGCATGTCCGCAGCCTAGCAGCAGAAAAGACGACGTAAACAAAGCAGACCGCTAGGAATCGGCTAACGCTAAGTAGCTAATATTTCACTATTAAAATACTCTATATTTATGCGCTTGGCTATAAACAAGCACATTTTATTGGCGAGTAGGGCTTAGATGTAAGTGCTAAGCTTCTCACGTATTTGCTGACACTACAAACTAAACGATACTACAAATACCGTTATTGCTAGCTACATTAGCTTTAGTTAGCCTCGGTTAACGGAATTTTCAGTGTCTGGAAAATAATGTTTTCCAGGCTAATAATATTAGTCGATAGCACATGGTAACGACTACTTTATTCCCCTACGTAAGTTGGGTGAGGCATTTAAAAGCTGCTAAACGCTTACACTTTGATGGGTTAGCTCGCCATGTAGCTAGTTTAGGTTAAAGAGTCGATGAGCTGGCTGAACGGGGCTGGATAGTGGAGTGTCGCTGCCCACCAGGACCACCACTTCTCCTCAGTCATTCGGACCCGGACTGCGATGTTTAGCCTGATGGCGAATTGCTGCAACTGGCTAAAACGCTGGCAGGAGCCTGCAAGGTAAGTTAGGTCACCATTTGATGCCCCAAAATCAGTGCTTCACACTCCGAAATCACTCACAGCTCCAACCTGTTGAGGTGCGAACAGTGAAGCGGCTCGTTGTTATACATTCAGTTCGTTTTTCAGTGAAACAGTAAAGGAGACAGCATCACCGACACATCACCGACACATCACACACCATAAGCCTTCTAATAAAGCCGACACAGTTCTGTATTTGAGGTTTTCTTAGTTTATGACATCCATTAAAGTTAGCATTAAAAATACCCTTTCTCTTTTCATTTCTTGCAGCAGATAGTTTTTTAAAGGCCATTAGATGTTTTACCTTGTGATTCTGAAGATGCATTTCTTCTTCTAATAAATAAATAAATAAATAAATAACATAAAACATCTGGTAAAGTTAAAATAAACCAAAGAACTGATACTGTCTGGATTTCAGGTTTTGTTCTGTAGTGTTATACTTTTAGTATTTTTGCGTATTTTCTATAAGTATTACATATTTTATTCATTTTTTCTATTAAAGTGTTACTCTATATCATTAGATTACACTACATCATTTATTTTATTACCATGTAACATTTTCAATATATTTTAGTGTTTTTTTTTAAAAGTCCCCCATATTTAAGTTAATTTTTGCTTTTTAAAATTAGTTTTGAGTTTATTATTATTTTTTATAATATAAAATAATTCTGATTTTTCTATTATTATTATTGGATTTTAAGTAGTTTCAATTTTAATAAATCTAATGAATTTTAAATATGTCAAATTTCAACTCATTAGATTATTACATTATTTATTGTATTGACATGTAATATTTTTTGATATTTTAAGTAATTTTTCATATTAAAAACACAAATCTTTGCTTATATAATTTACACTTTTGTTATTTACATCATATTAGTCTGACTACACATGTGTTATTGCATATGTGTTAGTGCTGCCCACGTTGTTAATGGGGATTTGTTGTGTTGGTGTTGTACGTTGTTGTGCACTATTCGTCTTTGGGGGTTTGGACCAAAATTAAAATTCAGGATTCCTTTTTAGTGCTTTAAAAATTATGATGGACGGTTTTAATTGTTTAAAATTCTGATTCAGAATTTTATAGATTAATAAAGAGAGATATTTTAATTTAAACCTAAATGTAACCTTAGATTTAAGATGTTTTAATCTTCTTAATTTAATCTTAGAAATTATTATTATTAATCATTTTTTTTAATTAAACGGGTTTGGCTGGTTGAGAGTGAGATGTCTTTTTAATGAGAGATACATCTTTACAAATTAACAAAAACATTTGTAAGTACTTGCAGATATACAAATATAACCTTTTAAAGATGTTCCAGTGGAATCAGATATTTTAACCTCGATTTTTTTAATGTATTTTTTTTTATATTGCTCATTCAGTTTGGAGGCAGAAAAGTATTTAAATTCAGTTTTTCAGTTTCAGTGTGAATAAGCATCACATCTAGTGTTAAATACCTGTGACCTGACATGGTAAGTACTGCGTTTGGCTGTAACAAGGGAGCAGAGGTAACTGGGCAATCTGTGCTTTAGAGCCATGTAAATAAACACTGTACAGTGCGGCTCTCCCCGATAGTTATGAAGGAGGATCATACATTTTCCCATACAAGATGAAAAGAGGGGAAAAAAATCAAGCAGTTTCAACATGATTGTAAAAGCAAGTATATAAACAATGTCACCTTAATCAAGAGATGACAGAAATGTCTTTTGTACAGTGATCTGAGGTGAAAAAGATCTGTGCTGTTTGTGTTAGTCGTTAGTTTTTTATAAGCCATGAGGCTTTTTGTGGACCCTTTAGACTACTTCAGACTCACAGTGCGAAGCAGCAAGACCAGCAAAATGTAATTTACAGTGCTTATCTCACGTGGTACGTGTGAAGCATCTGATCCTTTGGACTTAATCAGAAATCCTCACCTAATCCTGCTGCCAGGTGGTTCAGCAGGACTCTTCAGTTTGACCTGTCGCTGTGAGGTGTTCACAGCAGCCAGGACCGATGGCTGTGGGTTAGGGGACAGCGGGTGGAGATCGTCTCACCCTTTGTTTTTTGTTTTTGGGAGGTTTACATTGAGAGCCTACCCCGATGAAGGCCGGCTGGCTCCAGAAGACTGTTAGATGGATAGTGCGGTTGATGTATTTTCGGCGAAAGTGTCAAAGTTAAGTATACAGCTGGGAGATGAAGAATAGGTCCTGTTTATGTCTACGGTTGAGCTTTATTATTATGTCAGCTCGCTCCGTTTCAGTGTGCCTTTCCTCAGTTTAACATTTTGGTCTGTTTCTTCCCACTTATTTATTTATGTCGGGAGCTTTGATGTAAGCCTAAAGATTTGGGTTATGATTACAGCATAAACGTCCAGTGAAAGTGAAGTGCTGCATCTCTCATTGTTTATCTTCCTTCAGTTGGAGCTAAGTGTCGTCACAGTGTGATTATGACCCTTTTTAAGCAAGTGTAGCTAATTATGGTGCAAATCTTGCATTGCTTTCAGAAAAGTTTTTTACGCTTGCATATGAAAATTTTCCACCAAGACTGTCAGAGCTCCAGATTAGCCTCCCAGCTGGCTGCCCAGGTGTGCACACACTGCGTAGCTGCACAGATGACTGATTGTGCATCTGTTTCTTTGTTTGCCAGTGTTCATTTAAGGCATGTTTTTTAAATATTCACAATGGCCACTGCTGTTGCCTGCAGCTATCTAATGGAAATAAAAAGAGGATTATAAAACAAGAGCATGATCGTTTTATTCTGCCGCTTATTTGGAGTATGTGAATTTACGAGTTCTACAGTCGACCAGGTGTTAATAAAACAATTACAGGTATTAACTGGAGTCAATCTGCAGCATTGTTATCATGCGTTATTTGTGTCAGTTCACAATGGGACTGTTGTTGACTCACTGTCTGATTGTGTTCAGATTATAAAGTAGCTTATCTGTGGCCCCAAATGAGTCATGAGAGCTAATGCCAAGTAGCCTCTTGTGCTCACAGACTCCAACCAGGCTCTGTGTAATGTGGTAGACCTGTTTGTGTGCACCTATATTTATGTTTTCCTGTTTCCTATCTTACAGGAAGGTGACTTTGGTGATGGTGGGACTGGATAATGCAGGGAAGACTGCCACGGTGCGAGGAATCCAGGGAGGTGAGACTCCAGTCTGCAGAATCATGTATTATTGACCTCGTTGCTGATGCGTGACCTCTGTCTGCTGGTGTTTTCAGACAATCCGCAGGACGTCGCTCCCACAGTGGGCTTTTCCAAGGTCGACCTGAAGCAGGGCAAGTTCGAAGTGACAATCTTTGACCTGGGCGGCGGGAAGAGAATCCGGGGAATCTGGAAAAATTACTACTCGGAGTCGCACGGTGTGGTGTTTGTGGTCGACTCCAGCGATGTCCAGAGGATCCAGGAGACGCGTGAGACCATGACCGAGGTCCTTCAGCACCCACGCATCGCTGGCAAGCCTGTGCTAGTGTGAGTTCTCTGAATAAATAACATTCTTAGCCTTTGAGCAGAATTTACTTTGAGATTGCCTTTGCACAAGAGGGAAAGCGGAACAACCTGCGAAGTGCAGAGGGTAAGCTGAAATAGATGGAGATAATAGAGAAATTGCCCAGATTTGAAGTCTCAGCCCTCGCTTCAATTTTGCTGAATGCGGGGTGCACTGCAGGTTGATTCCTGCAGGCATCTGTTTAATCAGTAATCAGGACACAACGTGCCGGCTGCAGAGACGAGAGTTTAAAGTGTGTTTCCAGGTATGCAGAGTGTTTTAATCAGCAAGCCACAATCAGAACAGATTTCCATAAGATTTCCAGGAATCGTAATTATGCACCTTGCAAAAAATTGAGTCTGATAAGTGTCCTTAGAACTATTTTACCTTTCTCTTTAATGGCTGGGTGAGTCGGATAGCCTCAGGAAATGCAGTGAAAACAGGCTGTTTATATACCGGCCCAGTGCCCATTCAGAGGGAGGTTAACCGAGGTTTGCTCGCAGCGACAAGTTCTGGGTATTCCTTGAATGCGTCACACTCAGTGAATTAGCAAGTTGCTAATTTGCAAGTTTCTAAATTATCTGTGTTGGGATACACTCTGTGTGTGTGTGTGTGTGTGCGTGTGTGTGCGTGTGTGTGTGTGTGTGCGTGTGTGTGCGTGTGTGTGCGTGCGTGTGTGTGTGTGTGTGTGTGTGTGTCAGATTTTTGGAGGACTGTTCATCCAAACAACATGAATTAGGCCTTTTGCTGGAAATGAAAGACAAAATTATATAACGTGGATTAAAAAAAAACCATACACAGAGTATAACGACTCATCCAGCTACCTCTGTGGGAGCTTTAGACCATCAGATTTTGCAAAAGTGGGAACTGTTTGGTCTGCTCTCATTTTTTTTTTTCCATTTCTCTTGTTGGTTAAACTTTTCCTGCACACAGAGTGGAGTAGGTAGCAGTACCCCTTGGTACTTTCAGGTAAAATATGAGAAAGATATGAAAGACCTCAAACTTGGCAAAGCATTTATTTGGGTTGTACTGATGAACTGTTATGGAGCTAGGTGGAAAATAAACAGATGGACGGTGGAATAAACAGAGATTTGTTGATGGCTGTAACCAACAGGTATTGTTTTTTCCTTTCTGCTTTCAGACTTGCAAACAAGCAAGACCAGGAGGGAGCGCTGGCTGAAGCTGACATCATTGAGAACCTGTCGTTAGAGAAGCTTGTTAATGAGAACAAGTGTCTCTGTCAGATCGTAAGTGTTTGCGCACTGCATGGATAGACAGAAAGCATAGCTTTGATTTTTTATTTTTTTTTTAAACAGTGAAGATGAACTGTTAATCTAGTGGGTGCAAAGCTGCGTTTACATTGGTTTAAAGTTTGTACTTTTTTTGGAGGTGATATCAATGTTTTAACCTCAGCGTACATTTCTTCTACAGGAACCGTGCTCGGCCGTTTTAGGCTATGGGAAAAAGGTTGACAAGTCCATCAAGAAGGGTCTGAACTGGCTCCTCAGCAACATTGCCAAAGACTATGAAGCCATCACCGAGCGAGTGCAGAAGGACACGGCCGAGCAGCGAGCTCTGGAGGAGCAAGACAAGAAGGAGAGGGCAGAGAGAGTACGGCGGATACGAGAGGAGAGGTGAGGACGCATCAGAAGTCAGCGCGGCAAACAAAACGTGGAAGAGGTTAAACTATAAAGTGGAAAAGTCTGACAGAAATTTTTTGAAGGATAACAAGAGGAAGGAGATGGTCAGAAAATGTTAAGTAAAGCTCTGTGAGCAGTGGAAATGTTAAAAGGCCAGAGGTTTCAAAAGTGTCTGCAAAGAGATATTTATCCCTAAATAAATGATTGCCTCTATTAGAAAAGGGCAACCTTGCTGTCAGCGACGGAAATCCTAGCTAGAACAAATGCACATTTTAATCAAATGTGACCTTAGATCAATTTTTTATAAATGTGACACTGCTACCAAGGAGGAGCGTATCATTAAGCAGAAAGGTTAACATCTTATCTGTCCGCAGAGAGCGGCAGGAGCGGGAGGAAGCAGAGCGAGAGGGAAGGCCCATCCACGAATACGAGCCCGATGATGAGAACATTCAGAGCCCCTTCCAGCCAATAGAGAGCGTGATTTCTGAAGTGAGTCGCCACTGTGTACACTCTGGGGCTGATAGTTTATTTGCTCTTGTTGATGTTGTTGAGACTCCAAAGTTAGAGTGCTTCAGAGAGCCCTTGGCTTTCATGTTTTCTTCAGAACGAGGATAAAGAAAAGGAAAGGAAGCGGCAAAGAGAGCTGCAGGAGGGAAGGAGTAACAGCCCCAGGGCAGCCGCTGATCAAGAGGAGGAGGAGGAGGAAGAGGAGGAGCAGGGCGACACGAGACACACGCCAGAAAACAACACTCCAGGTGAGTTTCAGGACACCTGGATCTCCCAAGCTCGGAAATTGAGTTGTTAGAACAAATTCAGTCGAAAGTTGCAGTTGAGGAAAAGTTGATTGGATGAAACGTCTTTAGTTAAGTCTTCTGGCAAAGCATTCGAAAGTCTTAAAAAAGTAAGCCGAGTGCCAAACAGTTTTTATGAAGACAAAAATGATCCGCCTTGATGTGCAGGGCAGAGGGGGTGTTTGAAGAGCTTTCGCTGACAGCGTTGTTGTTCAGCTTTGCAACAAGTGAGCTTGTTTCCACTTTGAAAGTGAACGATTGAACAAGATGTTTTAAAATTTAAGAGAGAGATGCAGTCAAATTAAGCCATCTTTCTGATAATCATCCTCTTATTATGATCTAAGCTCAGAGTGCTCGTAGATAAAAGGCGATTACACTTTAAGAAGATGCATTAGAGGATGAAATGATGGCTTTGGGTATTAATTTAAACTTGCTTAGGCCCGCTGATGAAAGCTGAGAGGAGGAGGCTGTTATAGTTAAGCTTGTGTTGAACATCTGGATTCTCCACCCGCAACGTGTCTCTGTTCGTTCAGCCACGACAGGTGAGCAGAGCAAGAAGAAGACGAGCAAGCTGCACCTGAAGAGGAAGCACAGGGTGGACCCGCTGAGGACAGAGGATGGACCGACAGAGAGCCCCACCCCTCCTCCGCCTCCAGGTCAGTCTTTACGTCATTACATTGAGCTGCTGTTGCATGCAACTTCTCCTCCACTGCAGCCCTGCACTGCTACCCTCACCCTGTTGTGCAAAAGTGGCCGATCACGCTAATTGATGGCTCAGTGGGGAGAAACGTTTGTTATGTTTCACTTCCTATTCAAGGCTTTTATTGTCTTCACGCTGCCATGTGGGCAGGCAGTGTGGACACCCAAGTTTATGTAAGCGTTAACTTGAGAACAAACCGACATAGGATTTTCAAATTCATACCATAAGTGTGTCCACAGTCAATAAAAAGGATTCTGCACAATAAAATATGGACACAGTGACACTGACACTAAAATGAAGCCATATCACTAACGATCAGGAATAAACTAGGTTGCTTTTTGGCTATAGATCGCACAAATACATTGTGGTGCTGTCAGTGTTTGTTGTTTGTGTGCAACATTTGATCTTTTAAAGGAGTGAGATAATCCGCTAGTTATGGCTTTCTTTTTCAGGCTGCTCCACTGTTCTCCTCATCCCTCTCTTCTTTATTGTGTTTCTTCAGTGGGATGGGCCACGCCCAAAGTCTCTAGGCTGCCAAAGCTAGAGCCACTGGGGGACACGGGACATTCTGGTAAAGCTGTTTGTGCCTTCACTGTTAACCGCTGTTTACATCCAAGCATTAATCACCCCCCATCTGCACTTTGTCACTAACTTGGTGTTACTCATTCACTAACTGCAGCACCTGATCAGTGTTTCCTCTACACAGTAGTGATTAAAGCTACGTGGAAATAGTAGTCTTGGATGTGTTTCCTTTTTTCTTCTTTTTAAGGAGGAAGCCTGGTGTTTGTCTCACAGTGTTTCTAAGATTTCTAAGTTGCAGTGGAAACCCTGAACTCTGCCTTGAGACGTGTGCTGACTGTTAATTAGCATTTGAACCCCACGTTGCTGTCTTTATTTTTCTCTCCCTCCTGCATCTCTCCAGGCACGTGTTTGCATGTGTGTGCGTGTGTGCGTGTGTGTGTGTGGATCGTTCACGGGTGCAGACATCTAAAATCAACTCAAAGGCTTGTCTGTGTATTCATCTCTATTCATTTTCCTCCAGTCTGTGCCGCATCTTTCAAAGTTGCTTCCACTGAGCGCTTACTATTTAAAAAGAAATTTGTATTTCAGGTCTCTGTGGACGTAGCGCACTAACCCAACCAAACCTTTTCTCCTTCCCTCCACAGAGTTTTACAAGAAGCCTCTCCCGCCGGTCGCCAACAGGCCGAGGCCTAATGGCGACGCTCACGACGTCATTTCTTAAGCCTCCTTTTAGCGATTGACGTTGACCAATCACGACTCTCTTCTCCTGTGCTTTTTGTCTCAAGCGAGCCACGTGTAGACAACCAAGCAAATAAAAACTTGACTGCTGCGGATGCCGGAGCCGGGGACCTCTGCAAGGGCGACGGACACTAAACAGAGCGGCGACAGGAAGTCCTGCTCAGAAGCTGTAATTTGACCTCACAAATTCATTGTGAAACCTGCCTGAACTGTGCGTCAGAGTCTGTCTTCACAAACAAAAGCACAACTTGGTGCTGAACTCGCTCCAGCTCGTAGACTTTATGTCCTCCTGTTAATATCAGTGTTAGTTTGGACTCAGATGCTTTTCATCGACTGCAAATGTAAATATACCCTTTAAATGTGGCTGAGTAATTTATTTGTATACATGCCACCATTAAAATAACCACATCAATTATTTTTGCACTTTGAGGTTTTTTAGTATAAAACGCCATGTAATCAGGCACCTGAGCATCGATTTAAGAAAAGAAAAGGCAGCGGTCTTAAGTGGCTTATTACAGCTGAGTGCTTTAAATTTGACCTCTTGTGAAGTCGGAAACATTCCCCCCCCTTTTTTTTTGTTACAGCGCTGATGTGTAATGAGGGCGAGTCACAGCTGGCGAGTGGATTTCGAGTCATTTTTTTAAGGACTGTGTTGACTTTCGATGTAATACTCAAAGAAAAGGAAAACGCTAATTAAAAAAAAATCTGTAACGCGAACATTTACATGTCTACAGGGCTTTTAACACATTCTGCTGTTTACACTGTGCGCCTGTTTTTTTTAAAGTGATACTTCTCTTGAGGCAGACTCGCTGCCTTTTCAGGTGGCCCTCGAGGTGTGAGCCGGCACCATTGTGCTTTTGTGACGCCGCTGTCTGCTGCACCCATTTTCCTCTTTGAAAAAAGAAAAACACTAAAATTGCATCTCAACGAGCATAAACCCAAATCTGAAGCTTGTAAAGCTCCACTGCCCCAGTTAAGTTTGTTTTGTGTGCTGGAGGAGCTTGCAGTGGGGAAGATAAGGGGAGAAGAACATACTTCCACACCGGCACCTGGAACAGCCAGTTTTGGGTCAGAACACATGAGAATATGTGCACCAGAAGTAATAAAAGAAGTATCACTTTAAAACAAACTGCAATGTTGTATTTCAGATCTGTAGGACGACGCTCACTCTCTTTTAATGTGCTCGGTGTTTTAAAAAAAAAAAAGATATTTTTTCTATCCAGATTGAATTTTATAATGGCAAAATAAAAGATGTTTTAAATATATTACTGAGTGACTGCAGTATTTCTCCATTATGAGCATTTGCACTTGTAGTCGGGGAAATGTGGTGCCTGTTGCTGTGGAGTGTTTGTTGTTTTATTTTTAGCTTAACATTAACAGCAGCGCCTTTGACATCCAGCTCCTGCTTAGCATAAACTTCTGTCTCTCAGGCAATGCCGATAATGGCTATTAGTGGCATTTTGCAGTCAGGTTTTCCCTCGTGAGGCTTGTATTTAACGCTTCACTGTATAGTGCTCTGGTCTGTCTGCTGTGTAGCCCTGAAACTGCCACAATAAATAAAGAACTGCGAATAAGCAAAAGATCCAGTTAGAAATAAAACTAGGGGTTTAAAAGTAGATTTGTGAGCCTGACGTGATTCAGTCAAATGTTGATCACCTGCTCACACTTTGATTGACACGTCTCTAAAAACACCCTCAGAAGTCTGAGGATATAAATATGGAAAAAGGGGGAAGATAATTATAATATGTGTGTCGCGAACTGATCCGCGTTAACGTGGCATTAATGCGTTAACGTTGACAGCACTAATATATATGTATTGGCCACTTTATTAGGTACACTGTTCTAGTCCAAGGTTGGACCCCTTTTTGCCATTAGAACTCCCTTAATTCTTCATGGCACAGATTCAACAAGGTGCTGGGAACATTCATATCTTTTGGTTCATATTGACAGCATCAAACAGTTGCTGCAGATTTGTCTGCTGCACATCCATTAGCTGGATTGAGATCTGGTGACTGTGGATGCCAATTTAGTACAGAGAACTCACTGACATCAAGAAAGCAGTTTGAGATGGCTACACTGCAAAAACTCAAAATCTTACCAAGTATATTTGTCTTATTTCTAGTCAAAATGATCTCATCACACTTAAAATAAGACACAATCAGTTAAAGAGTAACATTTCAGTGAGATATAGGGACAGATTTTATTCACTTATTTCAAGCAAAAATATTTTGTATTAAGTGAAAAAAATCTGCCGATGGAAGAAGTGAATATTCTCCAGTTTCAAGATGCACTGTCTAAAAACAAGTTCCTATGTCTTACTGAAATGTTGCTCTGTAGCTGATTGTGTCTCATTTTAAGTGCGATGAGATTATTTTGACTAGAACTAAGACAAATATACTTGGTAAGATTTTGAGTTTTTGCAGTGTGGAGCTTTTTTACATAGTGAGGCATCCTGTTAGGACATCCTAAGATGGACACATTGTGGTCATAAAGGGATGCACATAGTAACAATATGTCTGCAGGCACGCCCACACCTTCTAAATATGGCAACAGAACTCAACCAACTCATCAGAATTCTTAAGACTCATAAAACAAACGTTTTTTAAAGCCTTCCATTGTTCAGGTTTTGTAAACACCTGTGAACTTTAGCCTCGTTTTTTTTGTTTTTACAGGAGTGGCAGGAGTGTGGTCTTCTGCATTCAGAGATGCAATGTATACTCTGGTTGAGGTGGTTCTTATCGGGTTTTTTTTTTTTAGTTACTATAGCCTTCCTGTCAGCTTGAAGCGTTCTCACCATTTTCCTCTGACTTCTTTCATCAATAAGGGATTTCACAGAGATGTTTTCTGGATAATTTCTCTTTTTCACACCATTCTCTCGAGTATGGAAGCTTGTTTCCACCAATGAAAATTTGTCCTTTTTTTTTTTTTTTTTTTCTCCCATCCATT
>VOQK01035962.1:19772-30571 GCA_015052645.1 Benitochromis conjunctus
ACCTTTCCATCTCTCTTTCTCTCTCTCTCTTTTTCTCTCCCCCTCTCTCTCTCTCTCTCTCTCTCTTTTTCTCTCTCTCTCTCTCTCTCTCTCTCTCTCTCTCTCTCTCTCTCTCTCTCTCTCTCTGTAATTAACCAAAATATGGCTGACTTCTCATACCTCTAAATTAAAAGTGCATAAATGTGCATGTTTTTTTTCCATTATGTGATGCAATGTACTCAGCTGATTACTGAGTTGATAGATTTGTTTTTTTTTTTCCCTTTAGGAGTTTCAAAACATGTGTTAGCTATATTCACCCACACACATGTACTTTTAACAACTTTTTAAAGACATTTATTACACAGACACACACACACACACACACACACACATTAGTAGACAACTAATAGACGACTCAGACAGCTCCTTTGAAATAATTTGAACATTAAAATCAGATCAAACTGTGAGCATAAGCCAAATGGCAATGAATCATTTAAATACCATTTTCACTATCATTTAATAGTGTAAAGGATATAAGAAAAATGGTATCAAAACAACTGCTTTTCCCGATCCTTTTATTCATTTGAAACATTAAGTCCCCGAGGCACACAGAAAGGTAGATCAAAATTTCAAGGCACATCTCTTTTCATATTTGTAGAGAATAACCTCTGTGTCTGTGTCTAACATGTCGTGCTTTCTGATTGTGTATGATGATTGTACTGTCAGATAACCTACCACTGCAACTGCAATTTTTTAAAGACCCAGTATTTTGAGTTTCCTTTTGCTTTGCAATAAGCCTTACCAACATATAACGCGCCTCATCGCCTTAACAGACATCTTCACGCCATCCGACAAGGATGCTTGTTGCTTCTGGTTCAGATCCAGGCTCTGTTGAAGTGTCTCTCAGAGGGGATGTTTGGTTTTCAAGTGTCTCTTCAGCTTGCTTGGTACTAGGATAGCATTAGCCAAGTTCTCCTGACAGATGATGCGTGCGGATAAGGGCCAGCGGAAGTCAGCAAAACAGGTAGGGTTTGTGATAGTGTCTCACAGTTTTCAGTGGCCTGAATTATGCTCTAATAATT
The DNA here is from genome assembly GCA_015052645.1 of Benitochromis conjunctus. Lineage (NCBI taxonomy): Eukaryota > Metazoa > Chordata > Actinopteri > Cichliformes > Cichlidae > Benitochromis > Benitochromis conjunctus. Next base: position 20,834 of record VOQK01035962.1, read on the forward strand.
TACTCCATCGTACAGGGACATGACAGAGGCCCCGGGGCAGACCCAGGACACGCTGGAGAGATTATATCTCTCGGCTGGCCTGGGAACGCCTTGGTGGTCCCCCGGACAAGCTGGAGGAGGTGACTGGGGAGAGAGAGGTCTGGGCTTCTCTGCTAAGGCTGCTGCCCCTGTGGCCCCAGATAAGCGGAAGAAGCTGGATGGATGGATATTTTACTCCATGTGGCCGTTGAGCAAACAGACTGAAGACAGATTGTTTTAGGTTGTTTTTAAGGCATAGAATTTACCTCTGTATCGGGAAATGTGGACATATATAAAAATGTATTCATAACCTTTTAGCAAATTATAATTCAGGTTTGAAACAAAATCTCACAGACATTTTTCTTGCGGCACACCAGCATGCTTCTACCATTTGGGAACCACTGATCTCAGGTAACATTGGATCTTTATCATCTGTTTTCATTTTATAACATCCGATTGGTCACTACTGGTTCATGGTGGAAAGCCTCCCTGCCTTCGCTGTCCTTTTCAGTGTGGCTGTTGTTTCAAGCCTGCCCTAATTAGTGCATCATACACCAATCGCCGTGGCTCAATGGTACTTTCCTCCTACTGGAAGTGACACACTAGGGAAATCTCCACGTATCTGTCAGTGGGAAATGTGACACAACAGAAGACGTGCCACCCCTCATAACAAATGCTGTCATTGCTTTAAATGGAAAGAAACGTACAGAGATCAATGTATAAAGCAAGTCATTCCAAAATGTTACACATCTATTACTGGCAGGGAAGAGGGTCATTACACCTGATTTGCATAGCAGCTTTTGACATTTAAAGTGGAAATCTGTGTGATTCCCGCTTCTTTCAATTTGGCAGCATTGTGCCTAACTCCCCTAGGATCACTTGTCAGTCAAATATTTTGTCCTTTTATGCCTTGTCTTTTTAACTCAGTTTCTCTGCAAGAACTTTTCTCTGCTTTAGCAGCTGTCATATCCATGAACCCTTTTTCTTTGTCTATGATTGTGTAGGTATCATACAGTCCACTGCTTTCACTGCTTTGTACTGTACCAAACCTAAAGAAAACCAGCGGGTATTTGTTCTGATATTGTACCATGAACTAAATATCTACATATTGAATATCATCAGTGGATGATGTCTGAGGTATTAAATACCACATAACACCAACAAGACCTGCTGTTTTGAACATGTTCTGACTCAGTCAATTTTCAGTCACAATCGCGTTCGTTTCTATTACGTATTCACACCAGACTCATCAGTTACCAAGCAGGCCCTCATTTTCTTCATATTTTATGATACCCAGTTAGCATAACATTCCCCTTCAGGCCAGTTTGCCTGGTTTCCCAGGTTAAGCGTCTTGGGTTACCATAGTGTTCCACAACAGCAAACTATTTCTGCAAACCTTTTGGAGTCTGTTTCAGACACGAAAAACTAGTGTTTAAAAAGTGAGGTACAGTACAGAGTATGTTTCAGCGTGGTGTCTATGGTTTCCGAGCAAGCATGATGGCTTCGGGTTGAAAAATTACTTTTCCTGCGTCCTTATTTGTGTTACACTCAGTGGGAGGTGGTATGAGATAAATGGTACACAACAGTTTTTGACTTTGCTTCAGTCCATTTGAAATGAACTTTGGTCCAGAGAAGATGGAGGATTTCTGTTCACATGTGACTTTGTGATTTCCATGACAGAATCATGCCTGTTTTAATGAAGCGCTGCTCAGGGACTCAAAGATGAGAAGCATCCAATATTGATTTCTGTCCCTTGAGCACAGAGATTTCTCCAGACTCTCATAATCTTTTGATGATATTTTGTACTGAAGATGAGATTATATATAAGTCTTCCTAATTTTTATGTTGACAAACTTTATTCAGAAATAGGTTAGTCAGTTTGCAAAAAACTGACCTTATGTTAACCAACTTTTTTAAGTTGGTCAGCATAAGGTCATGGTTAAAATTTTTTAAATGAGGTAATATTGCATTAAATTGTGATATTGGTACATGTTCTCTGTTTCAAAAACATTTGGTTGCAGCTACTGAGAATTTAACTGCATATGTTATTTGATTTAGCATCTTAAAATCAGCTTTTAGAAAATTAAAAAAACAGCATGTGCACTCCCCTCCTTTATACATGCGTGCAAACACTGAAGTCTATGTTTGTATGTTTTTTACGGATATCCTACAATTGGAATAAATATCTCATAATTGTTTAAATGTATCCCACAAGTGAAAGGGTATAAATACACGTTTTTATCGCAGGAAGCTCAAACAGTGCAAAGTGTCTGAATGCTAATCTTGTAATTAGAGAATGCAACGTCCTAATGTTCCACATTGATCTTGTGATAAGTGAGGAGACCCACTCATCACACTCCAACCTAGAGGCTGAAGAAAAGAATTGAGGTCTGGCATCAGTGAAGCACGCAGAATTTGTGACATTTGCACAACATAGACAGTTATTTAGGGATTTAGTTAAGGGCCTTAAAATAAAAAAATAAAACATGTGCAGTCAGTTGACATTAATGTTACAGTTTACATTATAGACAAGAGAATCCTGCTAAGAGCTAAAGGGAGAATCAACTGGCCACACCCACAGTAAATGTATAATGGTAGGTTCTACACGTAAATCCAAGACTTAGCATTGTCATAGCAATGGGACACTTTGAAAGCGACCTGAGGGTCTTTAGTTCTTCATTTTTAAATTGTCATGTTTTCTCAGTTTTAGTTGGATATATATTCAAAAAGAATTTTCTTAGAAAATGTCCTATTTCTAAAGAAGATTAATGTTTTTCCCCTTCAAATTAAATACAATAAAATATGAAAGTTTCAATATTTTTAATTAAAAACAACTAATAAAAACAAAGTCAGTAATTAAAGTGGTAATTTCACTTCTGAAGTCGTTTGTAGGTGTAATGAGTTTTTTCCTCTGCCTTAAACTGGTACTGTGTGTAAACAAAAGTATCCAATAGAAACGGCATTTACATGACCAAGGAGTGAGGAAACATGTTGAAATATGAAAAAAAATGTTGGGAACCTGCGCTGCATGTAAGCACATTAATAATATCATCAAACAGACAGAATGGCCACCCTCAGAGCAAGCAGCAGCCCTGTGGTTTTGGTGAAGGGCATGCTGACAGAGATAAACACTGTGGCTATGTAGTGACCTGACCTGCAAGCAAGCAGGATGGTCACTTTACCCACATGAATAAACTTCTCTCTGTACCAGTTAATGTGTACCACAGGAACACAATGTCACCCCCGAATCCATGCAATGTATCTCCCATGCCAGACAAGTCCTTGAGTGTGTGTAGGTGTGTGTGTGTCACCTTCATGCATCAGTCTATGTTGCAGAGCACAAGACAATGGGAATAATTACCTCAAATTTGATGTTCTCAGATCATGTGCCAGTTGTCAGCAATGAAAGCCTGCAATAAACAGAAAAGACAAAAAAACATAAGCTGAATCAACCATCAGTGTCATCCGCATGAGAAGGGGCAGGTCCCTGCCTGACACACAACAGAGACTGGGATAATTAGAAGAGCGAGTTACTGATTGGTGCATTTGTCTACATCAAAGAGAGCTAAGTACCAAATGAAGCAGCTGGGCTGGCTTTACATGGAGGAACAAAACAGACACAATAATGGAGATATTGCATGAAAAAAAAATGGTGACGAGCAAATAACCTCATATCAGATTCAGCTCACATGTGAATTGGCAGCTTAATTGTGGTCTGTGTCACTTTGCAAAACACCACAATGTTTATCATCGGGAGCATGTCAGTATATGCTCGAAACTTGAGAGGGCTCGTGTGGAAAAGTGGTTACAAAATGGGAATGCTACATGAAGCATAGTGGTCAGTCTGAGAGGCATCCTGGGAAGCTGTGAGAAAGAAGGGTGTCTGTAATTTTGACTTGTTACTTTCCTAAACAAGCACCATCTGACTGCTCAGTGTGAGGCTGCTGCAGCAATGAGCAGCTCCCTGGCGGGAATCAATGTAATGGGAACAGCGTGACACAGTGCATGAGGGCAAAAAAACTTTACATGATTTGGGATAAGGGAGACGGTGAGGTAAGTAGAAGATTGTTCTTTAAGAATAATGCAGAATTTGCTGTTTCAGATGTTAGTTGCAAAGTGTAAAATGGACACGATGGATCAGCGCGTCAATTACACGTTTTGCTGTGATATCGGGTTGGCTGCCCAGAGTGCTGATTCAAAGACAAGGGACCTAATATGAAATAGTCAGTTTTAGTTTAGTGTTTTCAGAACCATCTTTCTCAGAACCTGATCCTTTCTTCTGTTTATACGGAGATATCTGTCCAAAAGTATCAGATAAAAATGTAAGCAACTTGAGGGGCAGGAAAAAAGGAGTTGAAAAATTAGGCCAACCTGGAAATGGCAAATACTGCATTATTATAGGTGCCGGCTGAGTCTGGTTCCAAATGGAAGTCAATCCACATAAACCCTGGTGTTAAAATGGCAACATTTGCATGATTGGAAAGCATATTTACAGGCGTGTTCTGCGACCAAAGCAGTTGTTGAAGATTGAAAATGCATTTTGACATCAAGGTGGCTACGTCCACATTTTACACTGTCTATGAACAGACCCAAGGATCCATTCCCACTGACCTTTAGGTCGGGAGGAGGGCTAAAATGTGGAGTTCAGTGTTTGCCCCATGTTAACAAGCCTGATGGTCACTGTCCTCTTTAGCCTGAAGGTCTTGGTTTCCATCATAGCAAACTGCTGAACAGTCTTACACTTTTCCAGACACTGTCTTAAATGACTTGGGCCCAGAGAAAAAAACGCAAAAGCAATTAACAAATTAACTAAGAGACATCCACCAAGTGTTTTTATATGTTTTTATGCCTCTGCTCCAACTTTTCTAAAACATGTTGCATGGATTACATTCAGAAATATTTCAAATAACGTCTTCAAGCTATTCTGTGTGAAATAAGGCTTATCTTTGTGGAAACTAAGTGATATCCAAATCAATGCATCCAATTTGAAAGCACCCCAGTTTCTCTAATGACAGTGATTTAATTCTATACAACCGTGTATAGTTTGCTTTCTTCCTTCTTTATCAGAATCTGTTTTTGGGTTAAAATAATTCATGGCTGAACTGCTCTTTTACAACTCTATTACATATACGCAAGCTGAATGAAAAATGCAGATGGGTTAGGGGAAAAATATCTCATAACTATATCTACACATGCTAAAGGTGCAGATAATACATAAGAATATACCCAGTTTTTGTTTCTTAACCTAATGAACGAAACACAACATCCACTAAGTTCCTACCAGGGTTACTGTATGTTAAATATTTGACCTGAATATCAGATATGTATATTTTTGTTTCCTGTGTTTATTTGCTTTTGTTCCAAGTGTGGACATAGTTGCTCAATTTTTTGTCCTTTAGGTGTTCTGTTTCAAGACACCGCTTATGGCCGGGAGTGGATGAGACCATACTGGAATCACTGATCAGCCATCAATCAGCCATCTGTCAGGTTATCCATCAACTAAACAGAGGGGAAGTAAATGCTGACTTCATTTGTCTTCACTGGACTTATATGTGAAGTCAACATGGCAGGAACTTGAAGAGACATAAGATGAATGAAGGTGAATGGAGCCACACACACACACCATCCTATTATCCAGACCTAACAACTGTAATATCTGCTGTCGTAGTGCCTACATTGGCAGGTAATCTGTAACAATTACTGTCACTGCATTTCAACCTTGATAAAGATATTTGTGTCACAATGCTGGTCAGTGAAGAATGTGAGACGTGTGTGTCTGGGTGTGTGTGTGGGAATGTGCATGTATACTGGGTACTTTTATCCCTAGATGAACACAAGTACAAGTCCATTTAGACTTTGGGAGTGAAAAGAGTTTTGTGACGGCATCTTTAAATTGCTGTTTAAGGTGTGTGACTTGATTTTAGAGAAAAGGACGGTGTTACATTGATACACTGGTGCTTTCATGCAAAACACAATAAGATGGTTCCTGGTTCATAGATCAGCTGGACGCTTTGTGTGTGTAATGGGCACATTCTCCCTTCCTCACGCACTCCTCACAGTGCTAACTCATCTCTGTGTTAGCCCTATGATGAACTGGTGATCTATCTGTGGCGTACCTTATCGTTTCCCAAAATCAGATGGGATGTGCTCCAGACCTACTGTGGCCATCACATGGAAATTTGATGGATAAATTAATAAAATTCAGTTAAGCTTAGCAACAGTGTAAATGTCATCAGTATTGAAGATGACACAAAAAATACCAGTAGTAATGTTTATTATCTGCACTCTGTGAAAGTAATCAATGGTAATCAATGGTACACAGATTAGTATCTTGATCTTGGTCTCATGTGTTAGTTAAAAAAAGTGTTTCTCAGGCCTAAAGAATGCAGTTATTTGAGGGAGACATCACAGATTCCAGACCCGAAAACCCCTCAGAGTACTTTGACGTGAATGTTGTTTGATGAGTGGACATGCTGCAAATCAATTTCCCATTGGGGACAATAAAGTCACCATTGAAACTGACAGTCAGGAACTACTCAGACAAAATGATTTCGGTCCTCACCTCTTTACAGACACTCTCTAAATCCTTTAGGTTTCTTGGCTGACATTTGGCTACCAAAACCTCAGCTCCCTCCAAAGATTTTCTACAGGCTTCGGGGTGGACACTGGCTAAGCTACTCCATAAGCTTAATGTGCTTCTTCTTCAACCATTCCTGTGTTGCCTTGGCAGTATGTTTTAGGTCCTTGTCAAGCTGGAAGACGCATCTACGATCCATTTTCAGTCTTCTGGCTGAGAGACGGAGGTTCTGGTCCAAGATTTTGTGCTACATTCATTCCTCAATGCAGTGAAGTCTTCCTGTACCCAGAGCAAGAAAAGAAAAACGGCCTAAAAATAATGTTTCCACCTCCGTGTTTGACTGCGGGGATGTTTTTCTTCGCGTCATATTCAACATTTCTCTTCCTCCAACCACAGCAGTCATTGATGCCAAAAGAACTGGATTCTGGTTTCATCTGACCAATTCTTTCCTTCACTGTGTACAGTCATAGTAAAAATAAAGCACATGTGTGTGCACGTGTGCGTGTCTGCTGGTGCATGTATGCAGTTTGTGTTGTTGCAGGAGGTCATTTTCTAACCTGGTAGGTAGGCATGTTAAACCAGAAAAAAGTCTTTTTTTCTCAAGATGAATCTTAAGAGAAAAACTGCAAGGAAGCAGAAGTTGTTCCACAATGAATTCACCTAAAGAACTGTCAGCAGTTTCTCATGAGAGCAATGTAACACCACACAGAGCACCACTGAAACATTCACACACTTGCAGTCTGTTGTAGCTAACCTCTGTGTTGGAGGAATGTACACAACAAAATGCTGTACTACTGTTCTCAAGTAACTTTCTGCTGAAAGGAGACACAAAGATAATTTTCTCAGCAGGAGGAAAAACAAGTGAAGTAGTCAGACTGGTTGAGTGGCTCATCTAAGGCAATGCTTTAGATCATATCCTGTTATCCACAGTCCAACAGGCACACTGTTACTTCTTTCACACACACCACTTCTCAAGGTATTTCAGCAATTGAGTGTTTTCAAGAGCAATCATACCATCTGAGACAGCAGACAAAACATACACCTCCAACTCTCTAAATGGGTTCTAGTGGAGTTAGCTAAGAGACTTCTGAGTTTTTGCTGTTGCTGTTATCCAAAAGGACAACTGCGGGACCTTTGCTGAGTTTGTCTTCTGAAATAAGGAGATAAAAAAAAACAGTGAAGAGAATGTAAAATGATTATTCAGTCAACACAAACAGTCCAAGCTGAACTGCATAATAGAGAGAAACATCTGAGGGATATATTACGAAGGAAGTTAACATAGCCAGGTGTTCTTTCATTAGCCGGCTTGAGAAATCCTAAAACCATGATAATAGTAGTTACCAACTTTCTTCACTAAGCCCAGCTTTCCGCTTCAGGTTCTGTGCACGGCCACATTAAAAATGAGCGTGCACAGGAAATAATGCTGCTAAATCTGATGATTGAGTTAATTATTCTAATGCTGCTGTTTATTTCCAACATGATATTAGAGCTCTGAAACTTTGAATTTGACACATTAACGTTACTGTCCTGCATAATAAATGAGACATGAAAGTCACTTCAGTTTGTTGCTCAAAGTGAAATTAATTTTATTGATTCAGTCTGCATTCTCAACGGTAAATACACTGAATGGTTTTATAATCTGGACATGCAAATCCAACATTGGATTGTGCATACACTGCCAATCATTCGAGGCTTAATAAGTTGCATGTTTAAAATGTATTGACCCACCAGAGAATCTGTATTACCCTTAGGACATGCTGTAAATAAAAGAATAAGTTAAAATGTGGCCCTCCCACCCGATGTGAAACTAAAAGCCAGAACACAAGCTGCTCCCAAACCAGGTTATGTGTCCAGCATAAGGTACCTGTGAGATTTAGCCAGGTAAAAAGAGACCCACTTTCATAACATAGAACTATCTGACTTTAACCTCAACATAGCTCACTGACTGATTAATCTTGTTTTACAGTACACCCTTCAATTCAGTTGAATCCACTTCAGTTCAATTTTATTTATACAGCACCAAATCACAGCAACAGTTGCCTCAAAGCACTTATATTGTGAGGTCATGACCCTACGGTATTACAGCGAAAACAGAGAAAACCCCAACAATCATATGAGACCCTATGAACAAGTGGGAAGGAAAAACTACGGCGAGGGGAGGAAGACAGGACAAAGACACGCTGTGGAAGAGAGCCTGAGATTAATAATAACTAATAATTAAATGTAATAGAGTTCAAAAAGCAACACCTGGGAAATAAGTTGCAGTCTGGTAATAAAGAATACTTGAATAAAGGTTAGGGAGATAAAAGTGTTTGTTTCTCTAACTCTATATACATATGCATTAGAGAGCTGTCACATCGTGTCACATTATATTGTACAGGTTTACGTATGGTATTTACACAGAAGGCACGTCTATCAAAGGCCTTTCCAAAGCAAACTGGCCTTTAAAAGTAATTTTAACTTTAAATTACATGTTCTTTTAGCTCTGCTGATTCCAGTTTATTAGTGGGTGGTGATATTTGGACCTTGAATGGGCACAGCTCCCGTATTTGTTTGTGCTGTTAACGGATGTTGATGCAGACGTATGATCTAATTGTTTCACTCCTTGAGTGAAACATTTGCTAATTAACAGATTAGCAAACATATTCATAAATGGATTGTGAATGCTGCTTTAATAAATATAAGTATTTGGTTTATTGAAGTTTCTTAAAATGTACTTTTAAAATGTGGCAAAAGAAATGGCTGTGACTGCATTGGTCATTTCAAATCACAAAGAGGCTCTCATAGTTAAATGGTAATATCTGTCCCTCGCCATTTACTTTCACACATGTGCCACTAAAAGCATTTCATGATTTTTTGATCTGCCATCTCTGTGGGTAAGTTTAATCAAGCTTGGCGACTAGTATCCATCAGGAAATTAATGCCAACATGGTTAAATGAAAATCTAAAATGCTGAGTGTTGTTACAGGAAATGAAACGCACTTGAGCTACTCTTCAAATCCCACGGCTCACCAAACCGTTACAGGGCAACGAAAATGTAACTACTAAAAGCATATTGCAAAGTAATGTGAACTAATAAAATTGGTATCTATTGTGGAGTACTTCCTCAGCTGAAACAAAAGAGAAAAAAATGTAAATATATA
>VOQK01035962.1:30591-52274 GCA_015052645.1 Benitochromis conjunctus
TATATACAAAGAGTGAATTTTGCAGTGAACACACAAAAGAAAAGAGAGAGTTTGCAGATTTGCGATCCATTAACGATTTCCAAAAGAGGACCATTACTGCAAGCAAAGCCAGTGTTGATGCTTCAGAAAAAGTGATAATGCTTGTTGCAGCAGCACAAACATAATATTGGTTAGAGGACGGCGAGTTAAAAAAAGAACAGGGTGGCTTAAGTATGCCTAACTGTACTGGTTACACATTTTTAAGTAGCACGTTCCTTTCAAAGAGTGGGACAGCAACAATGGCTTAATTTTAACAACGTTATATGAAGTGTGATCAAAACATTCTGAGAAAAGGTTTATAGAAATCAAAAGTCACGCCTGACTTAAAGTTGGCCGACGTCAAGTTCAGCTATTTTTGATTTCTCAGTGGAACTCCAGTTTTGTCCGGCTGCACTTGTGCCTCTGCGACTGGCAGTGGATCTGCTCCAATCTGCCAATACTTCACCTTGATTTTTATTTTTGGAATGTAGGCAAAGTTGCAGACAGCCAAATCTGATAAATAATCCAGGTGGTGAGCAAAGATTATGTTAGTATTGCCAAAAAAACTGGCCTAACTGGCACAAGATAGCACACCGACATGCACCAAAGTTCTGGCTGTTTCCTCTGAATGATTTCCCTTGCCTCAGGATGTAAACTCTGCGTTGACAGACTCGCCCTGTGGAGAAATTCAAGGTACCCAGGGGGAAGAATGTATAAAATGTGATAAACACACTCCCGGTCTTGCTCCTCACCTGATGTGATGCGTTCAGGCTTGGTAAACTGTAGACTTTTCAACTGCAAACCCTAAAATGCTAGGCTGTGGACGTAATCCAGCTCTTATCAACGATGAGCACAATGAATAAGCAACAGTCCTCCACACAAAATTTGGGTGGGTCTGAAACAAAAGTACATGTAAGCTGTCTGCACTTGAGGTTCATGGAGAACTGGCACATGTTCTTGGAATCTGATTTCCATGGAGCGCTCTAAGACTAGTAGCTCCTGTAGAAACTAAGGTGTTGCTGTTTACTGAATGACACTAGCCACATTTAAATCAGGTAAGATTTAACAGAAGGTATGTTAACAGACCTGTTCATGGAATATTTTGATTACACATTGTACTCATAAGTAATCAGAATTAATATACATTTGATAAAAAGTTATAAATCTCCTCTATCAGCATTCTCGAATCATTCAGTTTGCAGCATGTTTGAGAAAAAAAAGGTAAAACTGATCCCTTTGAATACACTTTAAATAAGTGAAAGAAGTTTTGAGTCAGCTATGCAATACCTCCCACAGAGCCAAACATCAGACAGAAACACCATATAACTCCTACTGTGTTATATTCACAAACTGCCAAACCCCCACTGAGCTAGGGGTTTGTTTCACCCTTCACCAAGGCACCAACACACACGTAAATGCACACAATTTGCATTCATTTACTTTCACAAACCTTCCACTGACATTCATCTCACAACCTAAACCTAAGAACTACATTAAACACATATCCAGTTCAGAAATACCTTTTTAACTTGATGATTTGAAGACTTTCCTAAATGTATTTGCCTTCAATATCTGGCTTCTATTACTGATGTCTGGCTTATCAAGGAGGCCCAAACCTGGCAACATATAGAGTAGTGAAGTTTTCCCCTTTGTTGAACGCAGATAGTTTATGCGAATACTTTTTTTTTTCTTGTAGATTCAAAAAACAGAACAAACCAAAACAAGGTCTGTGAAAAGGAGCCTATTTGTTTACCTAAATCTTCCACATTATGTTCCCTTCTGTACAAGTCTGCTCAAAACTTCACGCAGTAATGTAACCCACTTTGCATTTGGCAGCGGCTCAAACATAACAGAAGTTCTGCACTCCAGCTTTAAAGAAAGTAAATAACCGGAAAGTACAGAACATCTTTGGATATAATGGACGTGATAAACAGCGGCTCACATTAATGAGATTTGTACTTAGAGGTCTTCGCTTCAGTCCATTAAAGGAGAAATATTGTCAAAACTAGACAACTGGAAAATGCTCAAGTTAAGACAAAATGTTTTTGTCGCGTAGCAACAGCAGATCACAAACAAGTTGCCCTCGACGCATTTGTGTAGGCTAAAAACGGATTCACCTTTTGGATCCAGAGAGTGAGAGGTTTGTGATGAATTGGCCACATGGGTGGTGGTTGTGCTAACAAGAAGCCCCGACCTCACCATCCACTCCACCACCTCCCAATATAGAATAAATGTGAGTGGTAGACTGGAACAGCATGGAGTCCTGGAGCCCTCCCAAAGAGCAAGCAAAAAGCAGAAAAGCTGAGACAGGTACAGAGAGAGTAAGGGCGCAGAGAAACAGCAAGGTAATGACTGTAATTCAACTTCACCTCCTGGGTAAGTGAGTGAGAATGAAAGTTTAAAGCTTGAATCAATGAGAGCAGGCAAGAGGGGGAGACCACAGGAGAACGAGGAGACTGAAGCAATTCAAGGGTCAATGAAAGAAAGAAACGGGGGGGGGACGAGAACGAAGCGGTTTTATACGCGGAGATATGATAAGAGCGAAGAGGAAGGATTGAAGCTGCAGATCCAGGGAGCTACCAGGCAGAGTGATAGATGCAAGTGACTTTTTTTTTCTCAGGGTTTTAGCTGTCTGTTTCGCATGTAATTCACCACCTCCAACAATGCACACACACACACACGCACACACACACGCACACGCACACTCTCATTCTCCACTGTGATGATCACAGGCTCACACACGAGCTCAGCACACAAACATTAATCACTGCAGCAGTCTAGAAGGGGATCCAGTGGTGTATTTCCCTCAGGGTAGCAGTTCTTCTACTGTTTCAGCTCAGCACCCTCACTGGGTAAATGTAGTTTCTCACCCTGAGACACAAAAGCCGACTGTCTGAGGGTTTGTTTGGATGGCTGTGTGTCTTTATATCACCGTGCTCTGCAAAAGTACTGTGAATTGGAAATGTTCCCACTACTGTGAGAAATACACGATATTACGATGTGCTGCGATAACACAGGTTTATACTGTATTTTTATTGCATTATTTTGGAAAGACCTTGAAATGCATCATTTTACCGTAGGTATTATTATCACTAATATATATTTTTGTAATATATCTATACCATGGCTAAAGCACTTCTGGATGGATGCAAACTGCATTTCATTGCCTTGTCCCTGTGACATATGCAATGACAATAAAGTTGAATTCTATTCTATTCTATTATTGTTTAACATAGCTTTAACACAGCTTAAAAGCTGTGGCTGATCTGTTAACTAAATAGATGACTGAGGTACAAATTTAGACTAAGTATTTTGTTTCAAAGGATCCAGACTTTCTTGTATCTTTTTTTAACAGTTTTTAACCCAAAACAGGTTTTTATGCCACTTAACACCAACTTGTGAATCATTCAAACATAAAAAATGCACTGAACTCAAGAGATGAACCAGTGTTGTATCTATACAAAACAGACAATACCAAAGAACCAATTTCAAATCTTTGGGCAGTTTGTTATTAGAAGCCTGTGTCATGGTCCGGGTGAGTGACAGGGACAGATCCCTGTTGTGCCTCAGGTCTCCTCCCCTGGGCGGGTCTCCTTCCTTGGGCGGAGACCTTCACTCCTCGCAGGAGCCACACCTGAGGCTAATTATTCCTGGCACAGGACGCTCACAGACTATTGCTGCTAACTCAGCTCAATCACTGGTCTCTCCTGCTAGAATTGCCACCACTGCTCATGTACGGACTTTCTCCCATTCTCTTCCACCTGCCTGCCTTCCTGCTTCTCCGCCGGGACCTCTCCGGACTCGTCCTCTCACGGACTCACCCAGACCTTGCCTCTCCCTCTAACTATTTCCACCTGCTCACAAAGTAAGCCAGAGCAATAGATTCCTGGGATTGTTTGCCTCAGTTTCCATCCGGCTCGCCGTAACTCTCTCCTCCTGTACTTGCAGTGCCTTTCCCCTAACGACTCCTGTCGGACTCTGGATCCTCACGCCCACAGCTCTAGTCGTTGTCATAGTTCAACTTAGCCTTGTAAATAAACGTCATTATCGTGATATTCTGTCTTCCCCAGCCAAGAGCCCTTCATAGTTCCCCCTGCCCACAGTAGTGTGTCTCTGCCCCCCTCCTTTGTACATATCTCTGCAGTCACTAGCGTTATTGTATAAACGGTTCCCACTCTGAGTCACTAGCTAATCTGTGCACTGTACCTATACCACACACCTTGTATATAGTCACCTAATCTCTCACTAGTGTGTTTCTCGATAGTTTTACTTGTTGTAATAAATTTCTTGCCTTGCACCTTTCGCTTCTGAGTTGAGTCTGTCTGTGTCCGACCTGCACCGAACGGCTCGCGCCGTGACAGCCTGTCACAAAATCACAAGCACATCAAGGATGCCGCAACTCTGCGCATCCTGAAGTGATGCTGAACCTCCGTCTGGATCAGAGGCAAGCATGGGAGGTGTTGGATTCGGTGGGGTGAGGGGTGGGGGTGCGTATCTGTTTCAGTGTGCGTGTGTGTGTGTATCCTATGTTCAGCTGAGAGAAAGTGTCACCACGCCCGGTTAAGCGAAGGTCAACAGTCTCCAGTGGACCCAGGTGACCTTGAAGGAGGAACAAAGACTTCCAAACAGTCCTGTTGTTCCAGTCAGCTTCGACCTTGGCAGGCCTCCAGCTGCCGCCAATGGTATAGCCTTATGAGTGAAGATGGTGGTTGTTTGGGTTTAGTGCGAACAACTGCATCCAATTTTAACAGTTGGTCTAATGTCTGTCACTGGTCACCAATCCTCTCAACTCCCATTGCAGATCTGTGAGCTTCTTAAAGATCTTGCCCATATGCGTTCAATAAACACAGTCTGAGTGCTCACGGCTTGCCCATTGTCAATCATCTCGGCCAGCCTTGTGGGGTTTTGAACACCTGTAGCCCCCTTCTTGTTCTTCGATAAGCCAGGTCCGAGCCCAGTCCGATCAACCAGAACACTGTTAGCATGGTTCCGAATTGGTAGATGTCGTTCAATGTCCTCCATCGAGAGTGTCGCCAGACACAGGACACAACCGACCATCGAGTATCCGGCAGCAAACGTCTCTGCAGGACAATCGGGCTCTCCCGAGCCCAGGCTTCTCGTCAAGAAGAGGGTGTCAATTTTGTTACAGGACCAGTTGATCAAATCCATAATTCTTTAGGTTTTAGAGAACAAGACTGAGAGACTCTCTGAGGGTTAGAGTGAGACGAGACTAGACAAAAGACATGAGACGCTAAGCAGGAAAGATAAGGGAGGGAGAGGGAGAAAGCTGCGTCCGCCTCCGCCGAGAGCTGAAGAAATAGATTTTGCCTTACAGACTGCATTTCTTGTATCTTGAACCAATCTACAGCACAAACAACTATGTGAGATTTGCAGATTCTTATTTTAACACTGAATCCCAGTTTTTGAATTGCTGTTTAAAACATCCTGCCATTAGAAGGCCTTGCTATGAAGTGTGTCTGTGAAAAAAATGTAATATGCACGTTTTGTTGGCTGATACAGAGGAGCAGCTACACTGCTACATGCCTAATGTTCCTGCAGAACATTATAATGTGCCCTTCCCTCCCTGCTTCATTCACAGGTTACATCCTCCGATACACACCGAAGCTACAGAACACGTTAGACAGCTCATTTTCAAATACTTTCTGAGCCTTAAACTTGCAAGTTTGCAGCTGATCTCAGTACAGGAAAAGGGCAGCAATGTCACAGCGCAGGAACCTGTATAACCTGACAAGTAAGAATTTATTGTAGCGTAATATTTAGTCATTTTGAAATTGACAGTTCTTTGTGCTGCTGCATTTTAAGATTATTTCATATTAAACATTGAAGTAAAATGGCACAACAAGCCAAATAGCACTAAGTAGAAGAGGGATTTAGTAGCTTTGATATTGTATTACCTTTATTTGAAAAGGAAAACATTATCATTATTATTGTTATTATTAATATTAAACTTGGTTGAAATTCATAATTATTCTACCAAAGTTACAACAGTGATAAATATTGTGACAGGCTTCAGAGTATTTTTTACCACTGCAGTTCCTGAGCTATTTGCATGACCCCACCCCTCACAGCCCAATGAACTTACTACTACATAACAATATGTTGCATATTCATCATTATTGATTTGTGCATTGAAGAAGTCTGCCACAGTTACCCAACATCTGAATAATGTCTAAGAAAATATCTTGCGAGCAAAACAAAAACGTGCAGATCAGCGAGTCTGACCCTTTGGGTCCTTTAAATGTTGCTACAAATTACAATTGATTTTCTTGTAGCGAAAAACAAGATGTGTTTGTGGTTGGCATCTTAAATAAAAAGTCTGACATACACTTACACATGAAGCCAATAATTACAATATATTGAAGAGAAATATATACTATTATCTTGCCCTTGAACTGCTCATATGAACCTTGTGAAACTGGCCCTAAAATTGCACACTTTCTTCTTCTTGTTTTTATTATTATTATTATTGGTAGTAAATAGAGAGTCCAACACAGTCATCTTAGGCTACTATACTCCTATACTTCTATGTATGAACCATATAAACACAAAAACCGTGCGTATACATTTTCCCATATAAAATTATATTCCTAAGGATGACTGTGGGTACTTTATCCGTGTGGTATGTGCATATAACTAAGAATTTAACACATAAAAATAAAATAAATAAAAATAAACAAAAATAAACAATCAATTTACCAAAGTTAGTTTTATTTTGTCTTCATCTTAAGGTGCACAATGTAAAAAAATATATATTTTGAATTTATGTTATGTATTTTTCCATCTTCAATGCCACTTATTCAATTCAGGATTTTATGGGGGCTCAAGCATATAAGGGCAAAAGGCTGGGGACAGGTAACACGTCTAATAGAGGTTAACAGCGAGAGAAAATCATTCATGCTCCCATTTACAAATATTTTCAATTTCGTCAAGCTTGCAAACGTGTTTGGATTATAGAATGACGCCTGGGCACCCAGAGAAACATGGCCGAGAAAGTTCCTGACCAGTCAGCGATTTGATATCTGTCTATCTCTATCAGTGTTTACTGAAGGGTTAATTTTAGATGCTTCTCTTATGTCATTTACTCACCACAGATGACTTTCTATTTCTTGTGTTTCTGTCAATGCTGTGCCCAATAATTTGTGAATAAATGAGGAAATAAATAAATATTTAGCTAAGTCTGTACCTATAACTGGTAAAGATGGGAATGGAAATTAAGTTTGTGCGCAAGCTTAGAATACACACGCACATCTTGGCCTCTGTGTGCTCTTTCAGGTATTACTCTCCACAAAGTTTTATCCATCTGACCTTTGGAGTGGTTTGGGGAGAGTGTGACAGTCTCTGATTCTTTGAGCCTCAGTATCCACACACAAAAACACACTTGTCTGTTCTTTGACAAGTAAATGGGACCCTCTCACTGGGTCTCAGCCAGAAAGAGACCATAAATTCTGTCACTTTCACATCTTCTCTGAAAAGAGTCTCTCCCCAGTCCTAATAGTCCATCAGGATCTTCATCCTCTGTCTGTGTCACTGCTCGGTTTTTTCCACACCTTTTGTCGACCTTCCTCTGCTCCCACTCTCTTGTACCAGATGGTGTCTCACCTTTGCAAGTTACAGACTACATTAAACTTCACAGCCTCTGCTCTTGTTCTTCTTTGTTTTTCACCTCTGCTACCCTTCTTCCTCGCTTTTTCACATTGTCTTGTTTTTTCTCCTTACCCATTTAAACATCCACCCATACAAACTGTCATACACCATATGCTAGATTTTCAAATGGTTAAGTGACTCCAGAAATTTGATAATTTCTCAAGCGTATTTAAAACTAGCCAATTATGATGCAGACCTTCACTATTCTGTAAATGTCAGAACTGTGAACTTTGAAGAAGTTCTGACAACCAGACCAATCAGACCACTGCGTTTGCTAACACTTTCTGTGTTATTGAAATGGTGCCCAAAGCTAGATGCTGCTCCAGGTCAGTCGGCTCTGTGAAATTATTTCTCTGCCTCCTCAAATGTGGCCCTCGCTCTGCCAACGAGAGCTCAAACTGCCCCAGTGAGAGATCCTGAAATATTTACAAATGTGGTTGTGATGCAGCTTCAACTCCTGGATCAAACCATGAAATTCTCCCAGCTGCTGCTTTCTCGTGAGAATTAAATTCTCAAGGGAATCTCATTGTCTTTATTTTTTTTGCTTTGAAACATCAGGAGAGACTCAGCATTGCTTGATGTCGACATCATCTTTTTCCACAGTGCATTTGTTGAGGACAGATTTTCAGCAAAAATGCAACTCGTTTGGTGTGTATATACGTTCTGCGACGCGTTCAGATCTGAAAAATTTTGAATTTTGTGTCCTTTTTTCAAAAGCCTGTATGATTTTCTCCTAAAAGCTACATCTTTTTATTTATTTATTTGCATACAGTTATTTCTTACACCATGCACATAAACCATCCAAGTGGGTTGTCAGTGAAAGCATGATATGATTAAATATTAAACCTAATATGAAACATATAAGATATGAAAAATCATATCCTTTAAGTCAGTATTTATATGTTCATTCACTGTTTATTCAATATATAAGTCCTTTGATGTGGTTAACCCTAACTAACCTGCTTTAGTTTTTATTGTAGGTAAAAGTAACACTCCCACAGTGACTGCTCTGCAGACTGAGTGCTTCGATTGTGTCCATGAACAGCATATAAAATGTTCAGTATGCTGAAATCAAAGCAGTCATGGAGGCATACCATTTCAATTGAAATGCATTTGTAGATTAGTTGTCAACATAACTTTAAGGATGCATCGCCATTTTTTTCCCACAACTTACATCCAATACATGCATTTGTCTACAGATTCAATTTCCTGGAAAGAAATCTCTTGGATTTGATCTTTTTTGTAGTGACTGACTTCAGATTGATTTATGGTTTCTCCTACTGACAAATGTTGATTTCATTTAAACACAGGAGCGGTTGCTTTTTAACTGTTGTAACATCATAAACTTAGGAGCACTTGTTAAAAAACAAAAAAAGAAACCTGCTACAGCACAGTGAACAAAGTGTTTCCACTCAGTTACGCTGTGCCCACCACTGACAAAGAGAAGAGGCTTGCAGAGCAGTTAAATAACGCAAAACCTTTGTTTTAAAGTGATTTCTCATAATTATCATCATCTTTCTTTGATTATTCCCCCCGAAGAAGAAAACAAATCCTCAATTGTGCACGTCTTTATCAGCTTTCAGTCCTCATTACACCACCCTCCCCTCCGCACAGAACTGGGATTGGGTGCTGGGCCAAAATAGTGCTTTCAGTGAAATTTGTTACATATTTTACTGCAGGCAGCCTCGGGCCATAAATCATCTTCTGGCAGTCTAAATGTATGAGTGTACTCGCATACTATGATGCTGCTTGTGTTTATTCATTGTTGCACACAACCAACTCACAAAGGTCAGGCTTTTCAAAAGCTGTGTGCTTTTAGCATTGCCATCAGCACACAGCTGGAGTAGTTCCAGTCATCGCATTCGGGAAAGGCTCAAAAAGAGTGTCACTCACTGAGGTTCAGAATAGCGACTGTATTCATATTAGAAAAATTAGTTGACACTTTCAATTACAGTCACTGCATTTCATAATTACAGCCTAATTAGAGAGTGAGAGGATAGAGTCTGTGGCAACATTTGCGTGGTAGACATTTAACTGACACCGAGAGATGGTGAGGATCTATAGGGACTGGCTCTAAATAGCGAATTCAGCACAATCAGCTGTCAGTTTTTAGATGTTTCCAGAATTAATTATGTTATCATGGCCCGCCAGTCGTGACAAGCTTAGGTCAGGTTCTATGGGATTTGTATTTTCAGCAAATGGCAAAAAATAGCTCCCCTTTCACATTTGCAAAGTAAATCGGCCTGCATTGTCAGGGATCTGACTGAACTTTGGCACCGCAGGGCTCTCCGGTGTCCATCCAGTTTGTGAGAGGAGTGAAGTTAACCTCATATTCTGAAATGTATGATTAGTGGTATGAAAAACACATTGGCAAAGGGTTAATGAGAGTAAGATGTTTCCATTCACATGAGGTCACAATAAGTTTTTTCAATGGTAAACCTAGCTAAAGCATTTAGGTGTTCGGTCCTACCCACTGCCTGCCCCTTCATTCATATGGCCACAGTAAATTTCACTTCTTGATCGCCACCATTAAGAGAGGCTGGAACCTGGCAGGAGTTTTTACATAAGGCCTCTTTTCTGATGGAAATGTCCCAAAGAGTCAAGCGTAGGGATTCTTTTATGGTACATTAATATTATATACTATGCTATGGTGGACTCAAAATCTCTGGCATCTGTCTATATTATGATTACTTATATCTGCAGCCCCCTGAACACCACAAAGGTGAGCTGTGGGAAAATATCTGAATGAAGTAATGAATAAAATATTTGTTGGAAGTAGAAAACTGCTCCTGGTGCAAGGACAGCCTCAGGATTGAGTTGGCAATAACAAAAGATCTCCTTGACACCAACAGCAAGCAAACGATTCTACAACTTACATCCGAGTATTCTTAGTGCGCTAAGGAAAACTGGCCTGCTCAAAATTAACATAACAGAGCAAAAGTCTCTAGAGTTAAGCCCAGAACACACCCTAATTAGTGCTTAAAAAAAAAAAAGAAAGGAAAAGAAGTAGTGCTTTGGCTTTGCGTTGGAGACATTTTCTCTCAGTATTTTCAAGTGCGCTTTTGTCGCTGAGTTTTACACCAAGTGTCACATTTCACAAGATGTACTTCAACAGTAATGCAGTAATTTTCTGTCATCCATCTCTCACCACACTCTGACAGCTGACTTCTTTAGGCGAGGACCCTGGAGAAGTCATTACGACCACAGCTGTCCGCTTCCTGAGCAGCCTCTCTCCAAATGTGTATTATTAACATTCATTGAGCGTCACTAATGAAATTTTGAGGACTAGCGTCCTTAACCTTGTGAATAACGAACTGACAAAAACTATTTGTTTTGGTATTGAATCCCATTATTAAATTATGCTCTGTTCAGACTCATTTTTGTCTGTTCCCCCACACATTACCACAGCTCTCTTGACATGCGGGTCAGACCACTACTGGCCAGCTAATAGCCCTCTGCATTTCTGATTTATGTTGGCAGTATTGTCACAGCACGTTAAATCCTGACCTGTGCGTGCATGTGTGCATACATGTGAAATTAACTGTGAGCAAAACTTTATGGCTGTGTATATATATCACCGGTTCATCTCCGTTGACATAAAGCATGACGTAAGGAGGAAGGGCCTGAGCTCAGGCCCTTCCTCCTTACGTCATTTTTAAGCTGACTGACTAGCTGCCTGCAGGAGTCTGAACTGCTGCAGACAGCTAGTCAGTCAGCTTAAAAACTACCACTCTCTACTAGGTTGTCGACTTAAAAAAAACATGTCAAACCCATGGCAGATTTCTCAGCAAGTACCTGAATCGTTGCACTTTAAAGAATATACAAAGATAGTAGGGGCAGCACAAACAGATCATGTGTAAGGTTTGGATATAAATATTTTCCCCCTCTCACAGTTTGGCATCTCTGTGGTCCAGCGGAAACATGGCAAATGGCAAACTGACACTGAGAGATGGTGAGGAGTGCACTTAGAAGAAAATACTGACTCAAAATTATAAACTTCTTTTTTCATAGTTTGCATGGAAGGCAGACCCAAAATGCAGACTCTAGAGACATAGAAAAGGGAAAAAAATAAGCTTAATTTTTAACAAAGATGAACTCCAACAAAGGAGGAAATTACAAAATGTGACTTTTTTTAAAAACGGTGGAAAAGTAGATGAAGTGTTACCTATTAACTCACATTATATACACCGATCAGGTAGGCGAAGTAAATAATACTGATTTTCTCTTCATCGTGGCAACTGTTAGTGGTGGGATATATCAGGGAGCGAGTGAGCATTTGATCCTCACAGTTGATGAGTTAGAAAGAGGGCTGATCCAACAGATGAGCTACTGTAACTCAAACTGCAGAAAAATGCAACACTGGCTCTGATAGAAAGGTGTCAGAACACACAGTGCATTGCTGTTTGTTGCATATTAGGCTGCATGGCTGTAAACCAGTCAGGGTGTCCATGCTGATGCCTGTCCACTGGCGACAGTGCCATCAATGGGCACATGAGCATCAGAACTGGATCACAGAGAAATGGAAGGCAGTGGTCTGATGAATTACATTTTCCTTTACATGACTGGGTACATGTGCATTGCTTGGGGAACACCGGGCAGCAGGATTCAATATGAAAACAGAGAAAGCCAGCAGAGGCAGTGTGATGCTTTGGGCAATGTTCTGCTGGGAAACCTTGGATCCTGCTATCCTTGTGGATGTTTCTTTGACACATACCACCTACCTAAGCATTGTTACAGTGGAGCTATATACTGTGAAGCCTGTTAAAGTATTTATTAGTGTACTACAGTTAACGTGACACTCACGGAATAAATTATACGCTTGAACAAGTTCTAAATTGGCTCTATAGTGATTTACACACTCACTTTACACGTAAAATATGCCTTTTACAGTAGGGATATGTGTTTCTATCATTTTACTATGCTACATATCAGAAAACAGTCTGCTTTGATGACTGCCTTTTTTGCTTTCCTGCAGAAAGCGCATCTAAATGTCCAGTGAACAAAGGTCTGGTTAGGGGTGTGACTGCTCCTCTGTATAGGCCCATCACAGCAGTTGCACCATCACTTGCGACACCAACAAACTCTGTGTGTATTTCTTCACAAATGTCATACATACCTGCAGGATGTCACAGACAGCAGCTCTGGCACACAGCTGCAATGTAACAATGTAAAAGGAAGAAGCTGCAAAACTCAGTTCTTCCGAAAATGTCGATGTTGATCAGGCATTTGATTGACATGCTGCTGAAATATTTATAGGATTTTTTGAGAGTCTCCTGATGCACAGATTCTCCTTTACTTAATTAAGAGTATTTTTTCACTGTAACAATGATACCATTTGGTTTAATAGAGTGGAATCAGATACAATTAGAACACCACCGAGGATAAAAACTATTTAGCAGAGGCAGGGATATACTACCAGAGGGTTGGGGGATCCCCCCATCAGCAAATTGCACCCAGCATGTGTAGCTTTTACAGTCTGGGGAAAAATAAATGATCTAAGTAAAAAAAAGAAAAAAGAAAAGAAAAGGTACACAGTTACCTTCAGGTCCAATAATCAGCCCTAAGGAGTACATCAGATTGTATGTGTGCAGTAATATTTTGGAGCGCCCAGTCACACGAAAACCTAAAAGAAAATGTTCCGAATGCAGTTATTAGCTTTGTTTCAATAAAGACTTGAATAAAGACTTAATTTTAAGTCATCGACATCTTGGATTTGAAGTGATTCAAGATGTAGTAGCTCCATTTAAAATTAAGTTTAAGTTAATGCGTTTAAACATTCAGGTGAACATTCAATGTCTCACCTTTTACTCTGGTCTCAAATCCTCTAATCTGAGCCACTGCTCTCATTTGTTGGAAGAACAACAAAGCTTAAACATCACTGATGAATAATTAACATCCAATGTCATGCTTTTTAGGGGTGAAATGCACAGTATCAAAATATAATTTTTCTCAAACACAAACCATGGCCCTTAATTTGTTCCACAAATCTGGTTTGTGTCAAAGTCCTTTAAATGACTACTTCAGTCTGTTCTAATTTGGATTTAGTCAATGGACCCAGACAAATAACTTCTGTAAGTATTTGAGTGTATTACATTGAGATTGACGGGAGCTTTAGAAATCCCCCAGTTAAGTTTGTTTTCTCTTTTCAGGGTAAAGTACAACTCAACTATTCTCTTAACAGATGCTTTTACACGACAGGCTTTTACTTGAGTTAACAGATATGACACAGTATATACCAGAAAACAGGATTTTGATGGAGCCTTCATCAGTAATTCAGATCTGTGACCTATATGTGTTTCTAGAGCTTATACTTTCTTAATCAGATATTCTCTCCCCATGAAAAAATGAACGTTTTCTGGTGCAAAAGATACTCTAGTTTTGTTTCAGAAAGGCTCAAAATGCAATTTTATCATGCTCAAAAGAGGAATAAAAACGAGAAATAGGATTTTCTGGGAAGCAGCTTCATCTTTCATAGCCCCGCTTATTGATTTTTCTTCCTACAAAAACTTCACTTTCTCCTTCCCTTGCGTGAATGTGTGTATGTGGGCTCCTTACTGAATAACCACTCACTTCTCCTTCGCACTCTCTTTATCACATCCACCACTCTATTCATTTTGTTGTCCATCAAACAATCTGATACGAGCCACCCACCTCTCCGCTGCAAAGAGTACTTATCCTCAGTGAGCATAATAGGCAACAGTGTCAGACAAGTAATGACATACTATATATACGTGTACACACTGTCCTCAGCTCCTATAATCTTTTCAATCTTTATTCCATGGGAAAGGAACTCGTACAACTTTGAGAGGTTCACAAATGATATTTTGCATATATATATATATCTATATATAGATATATATATCTATATATATAGATATATATCGCAAACACTTACTAGCCACATCTTTTTACAAGTTTAAATGCTCTTTAACCAGCCTCAGAATAGGAATGATAAAATAACGAGTGAGCCGAGGTCTCTGGGTAAGAAAAACCTGCTGACCAGAGCTCAGGGGAGACTGGCCAGACTGTTTCAAGCTGACGGGAAGACAACAGTAACTAAAATAACCACGTGTTGCAACCAAGATATGCAGAAGAGCATCTCTGAAGGCACAGCATATCAACTTTGAAGCAGATGAGCTACAGTCACTTATAACAGGTATGAGCAGGAAACTAAGGCTACAGTTTGCACAGGCCGACCAAAGTTGGAGAATGGAACAGTGGAAGCACGTTACCTGATGAGTCTTGACTTCTGCTGTCACATTTGGACAGTAGGGTCAAAATTTTATGCAAACAACAGGAAAGGATAGAGCCATCCTGCACACTATCAACAGCTCAGGCTGTCATGGTGTAATGCTGTTGGGGACATTTTCTTGGAATACTCTTAGTACCAACTGAGTATCATTTAAATGTTACAGTATTGTTGCTCAATATGTCCTTAACTTTATGACCACAGCGCACCCAACTTCTGATGTCTGCTTCGAGCAGGATAGCACACCATGCCAAAATCAAAATCCTCTCTGGTTCCTAAGGATGATAATGAGTTAAGAAACCAGAGATGACGTGATAATGAGTTCACTGTTCTCAAATGCCCTCCACAGTCACCAGTAGAGAATAACATCATGGGTGTGAAGCTGAGAAATCTGCAGCAATTGTGTGATAGTATCATCAATATTGATCAAAATCTGTTAGGAATGATAATTGGACTGGTTCTTATAATGTGCGTTTCTACTCTACGTGAGCGCTGAAAGCGCTTTATACAAAAGGCCACATTCACCTATTCATGTTTCTACACCTGTGTTTTTTCAATCTCTACATTCACACTGCGATGGATGCATTAGAGAGCAATTTGTGGTCAGTATCTTGCCCAAGAATACTTTGGCATATAGACCAGAGCAGCCAGGAATTGAATCACCAACCTTGTGATTAGTGGATGACCTGCTCTACCTCCGGAGCTACAGCCACCCTGCGATGACTCTGGCACATTGTTGACTCCACGTCATGGCAGTTGTGGCAAAGCATTTGTTTGATTTCAAGCAAAATTGATATTTTGATAAAAATATCTCCTGTCTGTTTATGTCTTTTCTTTACTGGTTGCTGAAATATGCATCACCCTGTTAGTCTTGTTGTATTTAGCTAATAGTTAGTAATTAAGGAAGTATTTTTAAAAATATTCTAAATGTAAACTTTTCAAACTCTAAAAAGATTGTTTTCTGGAGGGATATGATGACCTAGTATAACCT
The DNA here is from genome assembly GCA_015052645.1 of Benitochromis conjunctus. Classification (NCBI taxonomy): domain Eukaryota; kingdom Metazoa; phylum Chordata; class Actinopteri; order Cichliformes; family Cichlidae; genus Benitochromis; species Benitochromis conjunctus. Next base: position 46,515 of record VOQK01035962.1, read on the forward strand.
GTGATCTTGTCAATAGTTTTGTTGGCTTGAAGAAAGCTTAACCAGGGCAGATGTTTAGAGCCAATTTGATTTGGCATTTATTGCCAAATGACAAGGTTGAGCTTCGGGTTAAGTTTATTGCTTATATGAGATGCGTTACCATTGTGTAGTGATAGCTGATAGCAATTGTAAAGGAATGCTCTCACACAATGACCCGGGAAAAGTCACTCACAAGCTTATTTTCTCCAGGCTTGACTCTCTGTGACCTCCTGCTTTCTGGCATAAATGAAAAAGTCACTATACCGCCTCCACTAGTTTCTACATGCTTTAGCAGACAACATCACCCCAGTTCTGGTATCTATCCACTGGCTCCGTGTATATTTTAGATTTGATTTTAACAATATACTAAAGTTTAAAAAAAAATAGGGTTGCCAACAGAACCGACACTTATGGTAAGTTCTGAAAATGCAACAGAACTTTTTGTTTTGTTTTTTTAGTATTGTAGATACTGTGCTCAGCATACTGTAGGTACCAAGTAGGGTTGTCAAAAAATTAATACTCTGATACTAAAAATTACTACTGCAAAAAACAAGTACACAGCCCCTTCCATCACTAACAGCTGAACAGATGAATAGTAGCATAACAAACTCTGTGAAGTATCTTGTGTGACACCCAGATCATTATGTGGAATTTCGACAATGCTTTTGAAATGGGAGTCATCATAAACAGATACAATTCTATTTGTTCAGCAGTGAAAATGTGTCACCTGGAGTACAGGAAATAAGCAAGCCAGTAGATGAAGACATTTAGACATTCAGGCACACCAGTATAGTTCTAATCTTTTTGTTTTGTTTTTGTTAATGCCTCTCTTTTTTTTTTTTTTCCACCAGTGTGGAGTATCAAGTATTTGAAGGAATCAAGGAGAAATCAAAAAAAGTGCAAAAACTGCTCTTCCCATCCAGGCCACTCAGCTTTGGAACAAACTGCCTAAGGAGAAAAGAATCAGCATGTGTGTGTGTCTGGGTGTGTGTGTGTGTGTGCGTGTGTGTGTTTGTGTGCACGTGCTTGTGTGCGTGTGTGTGTGTTACTCAAAATCACTTTTCAAGATATTTTTTATGAACTTTCGTGTAGTCCTCTTTCTATCTTTTATTACTTTGAATTGGTATTTACCCTATAGTGAGTATCTATCCCAGTTAGAAATCTGTGTTTTCCACAAATCCAGTAGCTGGTATCAAGGGAGACAGAAGTTTCTAGTAGCTAAAAAACTTTTTTATTGCTTTTAAAACTCACTTGAAATTAACAGAAAGTTCTGCACTGTGTGTCAGGAAAAGCCAGCTAATAAACAAAATCCAAGAGCTACAGAAACAAACTGAAAACAGAGAGGCGCAGGAACAAAAGGATGAAAAGGCAACGACCTGACAATGAAGAACTAACTACACACATTGGGGGAGAGGTAATAAGGCAAAGGTGAACTAAATCAAGACAACAATGAGGTTGGGATGAGTCCACGACTGAGTCCTGATTTTGCTCGTCTGTCACTGCACTTTAAATTCAGATTGTAAAGAAGCTATGCAAAAAAAAGTTATTATAATGTTATCATTTGTGTGTGTCTGCATGTGTGTCAATAAAGGATTTGATCTCTGCTGTCGGGGTTCACATGTCATAAGCTACATGTTTTGTTCTATGTAGCTTTCATTATGGTAATTATTAGTCAGGCATATATTTCCAATTTACTTTCTCAAAGAAAATCATGACTTAGCAGGTGTGGTATGTGTTCATATGATTGTGAGAGACTGAGAGCATTGTCATTAGATTTTCTTCCATAAATCAAAGAATATTTGACATATTTTAGTAATCTTTTCAGAGAGGGAACATTGTGGCGGGGAGGTGTGGTCTCGAGGGGGCTCGAGGGGCAGCGCCAGGGAGGCTGAGGGCCAGGTGGAGGGAATTAGACTGATGAAATCTGTTCCTCCTTTAGCAACGCCGGGGACAAGGCAGCGGGCCACGAAAAACGCAGAGGTGCCGAGCTGGAAGCATTGTGTGTGTCGTAAACTTTAAATCTTTAAATTTAAAAAAAGCTACCAAACAGTTACTGAACGCAGCATGGGTACGAGTCATTCACAAACATATATACATATGCACTAAAAATACAGCTGACATCTTTTCACTAATAACGTCTCATTACCAGGCACTCAAGTCTTGTGGGACGTGAGTGCCTGGGTTGGTTAAACATTTGGCTTGACCTTCATTGTTTGCACCCAAGGTCAAAGAAAACCTTAAAAAAAATGTCATATGTAGAGTAATATATCATATGAAAGGACGTGGAGAGAGCTGTACAACACACTTCGTATTTCTTAATGCCCTACGACAAATAAAATGCCCTACAACGTCACAATGATGCTATAACAGGCTGATGTTAGCATGTTACAAGAAGAAAACCATAAAACATCAGTTTTGGTAAATACCTTGCCCTACAAGGAGAGTTGCAGTCTTTGATTGCTCTTGTTTATCACTGCAACAAGCTGTGGCCTACCTATTGAAACTTAGCTAGAATGAACCTCAGTGCTAGGCTACACCTGACATGTGCCTCACCAAGAACATATTAAAACACTCCATCCTTTCTCTTCTGCTTATCCTTTTCAGGGTCGCAGGGGGGCTATCCCAGCTGTCTTAGGGCAAGAGGCAGGGTACACCATGTCGCAGGGCTATCACTCAAATTCACACCTATAGGCAATTTAGAGTTACCAATTAACCTAACCCCACTAACTGCGTGTCTTTGGATTGTGGGAGGAAGCCGGAGTATCTGGAAAGTCCACACAGAAAGACCCCAGACCTTCTTGCTGTGAGGCAACAGTGCTAACCGCCGTGCCATCACCATGCTGCCCTGTCATTTTTCTCCTTTTAGTCACACACATGTAACTACACAACTCTCTACACTTATTAAAATATTGTCTGTGTAGAAGAGTCCCTACTGGAAAGTTTTATCAAGTCATTTTAGTCAACAAGTCAACTGAGTCAACAAATTAGTCAAGCTGTACTTTCATTTTCAAGATTTCAACCATATTCTTAAAAAAATGTCTTGAAAGGGAAGCAACAGATAGTGATGGGTGTGAATCGTGACTTGAGTTTTGATGTGGCACACAAACACACGGTGACCTGGGTAAAAAATTAAAAAGTAGACATTTTTTGTATGTAATGATACTTGCAAAATCCAATAAATAAATAACTAAATAAATATCTACTTGTAGATTTAAATTTAACTATGTTATGCTGCCACTCTTATCATCTCAATTTCCCAAAATTATTCAACTGTAAACCACTAAATACTTTGTCTCAGGGTGTTAAACAGTAACTGAGCAGACATCCATTAATATCAAATTTGCTAAGATTGATTAAAACTTCATTTTTCTCTACAGATTCATTCAAGCCAAAGGTTTAAACATCTACTGGAGAGACTCATTCTCAAATTTCTCCTCTGGGATTATTTAATTGGCCATTGATCTCACAATCAAACAGCAAACACGCACAGTTGTGTTTCCATCCCTTCAGAATACAGATCAATGAAAACATTTAATTACTTAGACACTTATTCACCTAATTTTAAACCAGATCTCCAACTCCATTTATCAGTTTACAGGATAGGGATTTTAGATTTTTCCTCAAAAGGCAGGCGGGTCGCCACGCCATGACTTAAGGTCCTGGGGAAAAAAAAACATCAAGTTGGAAAGTGGAGACAGCACTACCAGCTAAGTCATCAGTGTAAAGGCTTTTTTCAGGATTGTATCTGCACCGCGGCGAAGGAAATCGGTGAGACTCGCACTGTTATTTGTTAAGGCATATTAAACGATCCCCTGTGATCTCTGTCTAGTCTTCGCCTGCAGAAGTGTTTCAATGCAGCCATGCATTGTTAGCAAAAGCGATAGGAGGCATTGCAAAGTTTTCGGTGCCAGCAGCAGCATTTCAGGGCCATTAAACATTGCTTTAGGCACACAGAGAGGTGCAATTTATTCACCACCATGATCAAAGTTGAATCAGTGAAGCGAGATAACCTAGAGTTAAGGAAGAAGAGAACGATTGTGCGGATGAGTTTCTGGATCCAGACTGAGTGACTCTAACAAGCAGATTGAGGCGTGGATTAAAGCAGGCCCAATTAGATACAAGAAAAGAGTTTAGGAAAGTAAATGGAGGACTTTTTGATAATTGAGTAGCTTTTAGTCACACTGTGTTCATATCATACCTGCTGTAACCATTCACCTGCATGTCCCAGTGTGATAAAGTATGTATGGGCAGGGCTTCAAAAATAATAAAGTTTTAAATATTTTTTAAATATCTTAAGCCTGACTGATTAGAGTATCATTAGGCTGATGTACAGCACATTCCTCCATTTCTATAATTATTAGTGGTATCTGTAGAAATGTAATTGTATTAAACCATTTTAATCACAATGGTGTAAGTAGAAATTAGATATCATAATTGGGGTGATGCCTAGTGGCTTTCGCATTACCAGCTCCCGCTCTGATAGCAAGTAAGGCTAACAACATCGTTAACTCCACCAAAGGAAATTACATATTTCACCCGCCAAAAAAAACGAATAAAAGAAATACAACTTCTATACTTTACCTTAGGCTTTACAGGATTATGACTCCCTTCTAAAGAACTTTTTACATTTGTGTTATTTAGAGCCAAATACATCACCAAAGGCACATTACCCAACCTGCATGAAATCTACACCAAGCAGTGCAGGACCAAGAGCAATATTTTAGCACCCCAGCAACAGTCAGCTCCCGCACTACAGCAAATGACTGTCATAAGTCATATGGACAAAGTCTTAAGGCCCTGTACTAAGAGGCACAGAATGGACCTCAGGCTAAAGGATTCCTATTACTGACAACACTGGACCAGTACAGCATTGCTGTAAAACATGTTTAATGTACTTCTACTCGCGTATTAATCTTGTGCCAGCACTTTCTATGCATGGATGAACCATTTGGAGATTTACAGTGCTCTGCCTATAGACCATATACCTGTTAAGACTTCAGATCTCACTTAGTAGACCAGACCATACGTTCTACACAGAGACCCACACGTAGATAGAGATAGTTGTGTACTTGAGGTGCTGTCAAAAATATCTGAAACAACTAGTAACATGGCCTACTTATGTCCTTCCTTTAGCTTGGCCCTAAGAACTACACTGAACAAAAATATAAATGCAACACTTTTGTTTTCGCTCCCAATTTCTATGAGCTGAACGTAAAGATCTGAAAATGTCAGTACATACACAAAAGACCCATGACTCTCAAATATTGCCCTCAAATCTGTCTACGTGTGTTAGTGAGCACTTCTCCTTTGCCGAGATAATCCATCCCACCTCACAGGTGTGGCATGTCAAGGTGCTGTATAGACATGCATGAATATTGCACAGGTGTGCCTTAGACTGCCCACAATAAAAGGCCACCCTGAAATGTGCACAATTTTGCCTTATGGGGGGGTGGGGCAGAAAACCAGTCAGTATCTGGTGTGGCCACCATTTGCCTCAAGCAGGGCAACACATCTCCGTCGCATAGAGTTGATCAGGTTGTTGATTGTGGCCTGTGGAATGTTGGTCCACTCCTCTTCAATAGCTGTGCGAAGCTGCTGAATAGTGGCAGGAACTGGAACACGCCGTCATATACGCCGGTCCAGAGCATCCCAAACATGCTCAATGGGTGACATGTCTGGTGAGTATGCTGGCCATGCAAGAACTGGGATGTCCTCAGCTTCCAGGAATTGTGTACAGATCCG
>VOQK01036007.1:6675-25928 GCA_015052645.1 Benitochromis conjunctus
CATGAAAGAAATAAAAAGAAAAATATAATTGCCTGGCATGTTTCAAAGGTCATCACTTTGATAGACAGTTAGGCAAAGGAAACAGCACAAAGGGAGAGAGAACAATATAAATGTAAAATGACTATTCAATATTTGTTCATTGTGTAGATGCATTACGAATATATGTTAGTTGCAGATAATATGATTTTATTGTTGTTGTTTGTTTATTTGTCTTTTTATGACGTAGTTAAAGACAATGATCGAAATACAATACAATTATTTACTGTCTGACTTTGACGGTAATACAAATTGGCAGTAAATAATTTAAGTTATGCTACTAAAGGGAAAAAAGCAGTAGTACTTTAAAGTTGTAAAATTACAAAACAAGTTGGTATCTGTTCAGGATCAGGATCAAACTCGGGATCAGAAAGGGGGGGAAAGGGGATATAGGAGATTTTGAATGTGGCCATGCTGACTGGTCTGAGTATTTCATAAACTGCTGATCTACTGGGAATTTCCCACACAATCATCTCTATCGAGTCCAAAAAAAAAGACAAAATATCCAGCGAGCTACAGCTCTCTGCCTCATTTATGCCAGAGATCAGGTGAGAATGGCCAGACTGCTTCAAGCTGATAGGAAGGCAACAGCAACTCAAATAACCATTCATTCCAAACAAGGTACGCATAAGACCATCTCTGAAAGCACATCACATCAAATAATGAAGTAGATGGGCTACAGCAGCAGAAGAACAAACCAGGTGCCACTCCTGTCAGCTAATCTCAGGAAAGTGACGATAGAATTCGTACCAAAATTTAGATGGTAGGGTCAGAGTTTGGTCCAAACAACTTGACGGAATGGATTCATTCTGCCTTCTTTAAAAGTTCAGGCTGATGAGGTGGTTTAACAGTCTGGGTGATATTTTCTTGCCACACTTTGATCCCCTCATTATGAAATGAGTGTCATTTAAATGCCACAGCCCACCGCTATTGTTACTAACCATGTCCATTCCTTTATGATCACAGTGTATCCATCTTCTCATAAATCTTTCCAGCAGATAATACACTGGTTTCTGATTTTCTGAACATGACATTGAGTTCATTGTGATCAAATGGCCTCTACAGTGACCAGATCTCTATCCAGCATAGCACCTTTGGGATTCATCGGAACATTCATCAAAAGATTCAGTGATGTGAGCCAACAAACCTGCAGCCCAGTTCCACAGGTAGAAGGGCCCAAACCAGTGCTATCAACTTTAACATAATTATGCCTATATGCTACATCCCTTTCTCTAAATGTTATGTCAATCATATATGCAATCCAACAGATGCATTTAGTCTTTGGTTTTTGGATTGTCATTAAATTATGAACATTTATTCAACATAAAACATCTAAATCTCGACAATATGTTTGGTAAAAGAGATAATATTAACTTGTTGCTCTGTAATCTTCAATATATTTCACTCTGTGGGAGCAGAAATCTCGGCAGATACATGTTGCTTTTATAGATCCTGAGGAAGGAGAGAGGATAAGAGGTTGAGACTTAGCTTCACATACTCTGCATCCCTTGGAGCCAATGTGCGAGAACAGCTACAGATTTTAATACACATTATTGCTGAGTGCTGCTTTTTTTAAAGGACGGCATGTCTGTACACTTGGCTGGAGAGCATGGAGTCTATCTATTTTTATCTGGGCTCACAGAAGGGTTTCTGGGTGGTAAAAGTGCAGAGCAAACAAGTTGGTGCAATTATGAAAGTAAGCCATGCAGAAAATCGTTTGACAATATTGGAAATTGTTGTTGAAATTCAGCCAGATCAGACACCTTTGATGAACAGAGTACAGCTGAAGGTAAGCCACTTAACCCACAAATGGCAGTTAGTTTTAACCTGGGCAGAGAGTACAGCATCATGCATGTGCGAGGAGAAAAGAATTTCAATGCAAAATTTGTCAAATTATAATACAGAACTCATATTTTCTTCTATTTGTAACAGACATTTTTTATTATTACACTTTAAAACAAGCAAGCTGAATGAAAGATCAGACAATGTCAAATTATCTGGATCAATTAAATTCAACTGAACAATTAGTATCTATCAGCGTATCCCCATAAACGTTAAAATAAATGAAAGCTTGCAGCCCAGAAAGCATGGGCTTGTGTTTCTGCAGGCGCAACAACGGTACGCTGGCGCCCTCAAGTGAAAAATAAAAGAAATCGCTCTTTCTATGAATGTGCAATATATATATTGCGCTGCCAGAAACACGTTACTGTTTGTGTTCCGTGTCCATGTTTAAATTTACACGCTTTGATTTATTACGTTTGAAATTTTCCCATAGAAGAATATGAGATTTTAAAAATCTCATAATCTCTATTCTGCAGTTTGACCACAATTTCTTGTTTACGGTAGCAACATTTTTATATTTATTTATTTATTTATTTAGAAGAAGAATCAGTATGTTATTACCATTTATGTGAAGTATTTGAAATATTATAAATTAGGGAACAGGTGCACCAGCTGTATAATTGATAGTCCACAAGTTATATAATCAGAATTTTAAAAAGTACTTAAAGTACATATAAAGTACCCAAAGTAAGCATAATCATTATGTAGAATAGCCATATACAGATATTATTGGATGGTAATTATTGATCCACTGATGTGCATGTATTTCTTTAACGTTCTAGCTGTTTCTGATTTTAATAAGCCTACTTACTGTATTTATTTCTGGGGACCAGTGAATGTACAGCTACTACCATAATGTGTTTCTTTACTTTATCTACTCATGTTTTGTTTATTTATTTATTTATATTCTTATTCATGCCCTTTAATATATGCATGGACGTTGCAGGGCTGGGAGGAAGAGCATGTCAAGAATTTATTCACTGAAAGGAAAAAAATAACAAACACCTTCAAGGAATGAAGCTCGGGTGGGAAGGAATTAATTATACAGCAAATACATACTTACATAATCCCCCAATATATATTTATGTCTATGTGCATGTTGTTTTCTTGAAGACAGACACCGCTATGAAAAATAGGTTAATGTACCTTTAATGCATGAAGTTCCGGGTACAAGCCCTGCCACACATGCGCAAAATTGAACGTGGTGGCGGGGAATGCTCACGACAACAAAACTTTTAGACTGTTGACGCACAGTTTGAGTTTATAGCTTGAATTAGAAAATGGTTGAAGGGCCGGGATGCACATTAAACGGAGAGAAAATCCGCTTAAAAGTCCAGAAAGGACAGAAAGTGAAAGAGATCAGAGGCAGTGTGACAACATCAGCCGTAAGTAACCTTATGATACTGTATGTCACGGAGGGACAAGTTAATAGTAAATTTGGCGTGTAGGTTGCTAGCCAAGGGCAGCACGGTGGCACGGTGGTTAGCACTGTTGCCTCACAGCAAGAAGGTCCTGAGTTCAATTCCACCATCAGGCCGGGGTCTTTCTATGTGGAGTTTGCATGTTCTCCCCTTGTTTGCGTGGGTTCTCCCCGGGTACTCCGGCTTCCTCCCACAGTCCAAAGACATGCAGTTTGTGGGGATAGGTTAATTGGAAAACTTTAAATTGCCCATAGGTGTGAATGCAGGACTGTCTGTCTATGTGTGTTAGTCCTGCGAGAGACTGGCGACCTGTCCAGGGTGTACCCCGCCTCTCGCCCCAAGACAGCTGGGATAGGCTCCAGCGCCCCCCGCGACCCTGAAAAGGATAAGCGGATGGATGGAGGTTGCTAGCCACGTAGATGTTATTAAAGAAGATCAAAGACAAGCTTCGTCTGTGCTTTTTTGCTGCTAACTGGCTTATGTCCCTGTACAGAAAAACAGCTCCGAGACAAAGGCCTTCCACTGTTTTTACGGTTGTCAGTACCGCGGTGTGGAAACCCTGGGAAAGGAGCTCTTCATGTACTTTGGTCCACGTGCTTTAAGGTAAGCAGGGGAACTTTTTTTGCTTTCTATTGGTATAAATGTCTACATATTTTTGTGTCATGATTTGTCATTATTGACAGAATATGTGTGCACCGGAGTCTGAAGGGATTTCACCAATGAATGCTGCATTCAAGTGTTTCTGGAAAACTGGCATCTGGGTTTTTCATTTCAAAGTGAAGCACATTTTTCCGAATAAGCCAATTAGCTTGTTGCTCTTTGATTCAATGTTTGAGTCATCCTACAAAGTGTGCATGAGCTAGTGGGCCCACTGTAAGCAAAATGTGTATAATTTGCAGTATGAATGTATTTACCGTATATCTTCCAATAACCGCTGGTCTCTTTTAAACACGGGGCTGGCCGGATAATTTTTTGACTAAACACCCCGGCTATAATTCGAAGATATACGGTATATGATCATGCGCTACTCTCATAAACAGTTTAAAAGATGGACATAGCTACTGTGATGTCACCTAGGATTTCTGAAGATCCATATCAATCAAAATGAGTGTTTGTGCTGTCACAATCATGGTGTTTTGAAACCCAACGTGATGAGTGAGTGGGGCGGGTCTGATTGTGAAACCGCATGTTCATTGGCTAACAACTTGTCAATCATAAATCGTTAGCCAAAATTCACATAGTGTGACCAAAACTTACAAAATTGACAAAATCCTTTTTTTTTTTTATGTCTATGGTTACTTTATTTTAAACTCCACTGTATTTTTTTCAACTACTGTGTAATGTTGAGGGCCTAAGCTATTCATTAGCCTAAATGTATGTGGTGAGCATTTCATTTAAGGGGGGAAAACAAAGAAGCAAAAACTTTTAAATAAAATATCAGAATCCAAGATGTGCTAATTTTCCCAGCTATCGCTTTAACGCATCATTCATTTCCTATCTGAATTTCTAAAAAGAGCAGTCAGAAAGTCTACGATTTGGATCAATGATTAGGAGGGTCGGCTTAACTTGATTTTTTTTTTTTTTTGTGGCAGTAAAAGCTAAGCTAGTTTTTCCCTTGTATTAAAGCCAGTTATTGGATGTTTATGTGTTTTGTGATCGTACACAAAACAGAGTTCAAACCTTCTGTTGTAATTTTACCTTTTTGCCATTAATGGTGGTAAGGAGAAATGGTCAGTATTAATAATTTTGTATGCATTTTCTATGTATGTTTGTATATATTTATTTATTTAATCAAAAGGACTAGAACCAAGTGGTTTTCAGTTACTTAGTGAATTAAATAGAAAAACATCCAGATTCTTAATCACACCGATGCAAAAAATGACAGTGGTTGCAGTAGTGTAATGCGGAGAGATGGTAACTACAACAGATATTACTGCATCTATAGGAACATATTCATTCATATAATGCAACCCTAACTGTTCTTATATTTTTTTTTATTAAAATGTTATTTTAAATACTCATCCCACATCATTGGACAGATAGATACCTATGTAAATGAACTGGTGAGCCTTGTAGTGCAAGGCTCACCAGTTCTAGTGCTAGTGCAAGACACCGTGCACAAAAGGTTTGCAAAGGTAGTCCACAAGAGCATGTTTCTGTGCTTTGGCTGTCGAGTGTTAAGTGAATCGAGACATGCTGTCTTTAAATGAAGTTTGCCTTTTTTTTTTTTTTTTTTTTTTTTGTCTTTCTGTCTTTCATCCGCTAGAGTTCACTTTGGTATGAATGGATCAATGCGTATAAACCCTGCTGAGAAGAGGGATAGGAAGGACTCCACTCCTGTGCTGGAAATACACCTTACTGACGACACTGTGTGCTTCTTTGACAGCACAGTGGAAATAAGGTAACAGGGACACCAGCCCAGCCTACATAGATTGAGGTGACAGGAGTTCACCTTGGGCTATGAGTCTCATTGAGTGAGTATGTCCTACATTAGGCTGTGTCTGAAGACAGTGGCCATTGTTGCATGAAAAATGCAGCCTTTTTGGCTCAGCATTTGTCCTGACCATTGTCTGGAAGGTCCTGTTGTAATGCTCAGCAACCAGACACACATTTTTTTTTTTTTTTTCTTTTCTTCTGTGTTAAGGTTTCACCTATGTTATTCCATCTCATACCAAACAAACCTTACAGAATATATGAAAGAAACAATTTTGAAAAGTGTAACCCTGAGAGCTCCAGTTGACCTCGTGGTACACTTTCAATAACTGTTGCTATATATTTTCTGCCTTTTTCCATTACTACAACTGTGTATTTGCAGGTTAACAGAGGACTGCGAGCAGAGGGTTAGGACCATGGAGAGTTTGGATGTGTGCTCCCCCAAGTTCAGCTTCTCCCACTCAGAGGAAGCAGTGAGGAGCCAGAGTAGCAGGATGCTTTGCGACGTTCTCCTTGACCAAGCCGTCATGCCGGGAGTCGGCAACATCATTAAAAACGAAGCCCTGTTTGACTCTGGCCTCCACCCAACCGTGAAGGTATGGAAAAGATGATGGATTGTGTTCAGCAGAGGAATACAAAAGAGAGGGTAAAAATGCAAGACAACTCTCACAGAAAAAGTTTAAGCCCTTGTATTATTGAGTGATGCATTGCAATGAGGTGGGTAAAATAGGGAAAAGACAAACAAGCGCATTGCAGCACAGATATGACTTTCCCTCTGTGCCTTTTGAAAATGGAAATATTTTTTACTTTCATGAATGTACATGGTCCTTATTGCAACCCGAGACGGCTTTTCTCTATGATTTATAGCATATATTTATCCTAAAACATGAATAAAATATTTTCTAATCCTGATCTGGAAATGATATCACATGAACTGTGAAGGATTCAATACGTCACATAGCTCTTTGGGAATTTTTTATTTTTTATTTTTTTGTAGGCAAACCATACAAGAAAGGTGTAATTTTTGAGTGGCCTATTTATTGCAGGTAAAAGAACTTCATAGCGTGAATACTTCTATTACTCAAACATTACTAGGGGCTCCAATCTGAAATGAATTTTTGCCCTCCTTAGAAAGTTTTAGATAGGATACGAGAATATAGCACACTGAAGCAAAACATTAATCTAGGACTTTTGCCCCCTTCTTCTTCTGGGACCACTGAATCTTTATGAGCTTCTCCTCTATTACCAAGCCCCTAGGAGTCCTGAAAGAGCAACAAGTACTGTTTTTATACACTGTCTGAGCCAGAGTCAGGTTCTTGGTGGCTGGCTATTTGTCCCATTGCATCAATTTAAAACAGTCTTTCTCATTCCCGTCTGGTGCTTTATTGTTTATGTGCTTGTAGTATTGATTTTGATTGTGAAGTGCTATTTGTCTCTGTTTTAAAATGAAGGGCTATACAAATAAGGTTTAGTCTCCGTTTTGTGAACTGTAACTAAATGTGCTTTGTCATTTTTAGGCTCAGCAGCTGACAGACGAACAGATTCACCATTTGGTGAAAATGACTCGTGATTTTACTCTTCTGTTTTACAAGGTTAGGCATAAATCACAAGTTGGTCTTTAGGATCTGACTGGGATCTGTATGGGTTTATGTTGATCTGTGCACATTTAAATTGGGTATTTAGCTGCTACCTCATTTCGAGTCACTTGCAAGAATAGATTAACTAAAAATCCTATTTTGCCAGGAATGGAGACCAAAAGCCAAAGCCCCACTACCTAGAGAACAGAAAAACAAATATTACTTTCTATACATAACAGAGAAGTAAGGAAAGGTAATCTTTTTCTGTTTTCCTTATCCTCATGCTTTTATTTCTTCTTGTGTGCCCTCCTCATCTCTGTCAGTGTCGCAAATCTGGCTCTCCCCTCTACAAACATTACAAAGTCTACAAGCGTTCCCAGTGCGGCCAGTGTTTTCATGTCATCACAGTCTGTCGGCTTGGAGATAACGGAAGGATGACTTACTTCTGCGAGCATTGTCAGAAAGGAGATCCCAGCAGAGTGAACATAAGGTACAAACCCTTGTAGACCTTTATGACTGAGCAGGTATTATTCGTGTACAGGCTGCTCCTTTGAAGGCTGTAAAAATATCTGCCACCAATTATGTTTTAACTAAGATGGAGATTACATTTAAACATTTACAATGTTTTTTTTTCCTCAACAATGTAGTGCATCCTTCTCATCAGTGATATCCATACAGGGATTAGTACCCATTTACACAAGAGGTTAAACATAGAATCCTCCTCTGTCACACTAAGCCTCTGTATGTCCTCCTTCACTACATCCATGAATCTTCTAAGTTGTCTTCCTGTTTTCATCCTGCCTGGCAGCTCCATATTCAATATCCTTGACCCAATATTTTCACTGTCCCTCCTCTACACATGTCCAAACCATCCCAGCCTTGCCTTTCTGGTTTTGTCACCAATACATTCAACCTGAGATGTTCCTCTGATATTCATTTCTAAACCTGTCCAGTCTGGTCATCCCCAATGAAGATCTTCATGGGGATGTGTTTTTGTTACCACTTCTCTCCAAATCAGACATCCTAGCAAAGCATAGCTTTTTATAAACATTAAATTCTGTTACACATCACTGATTCGCCACTGACACTCGTCTGCATCCACCTGCACTCTCTTCTTCACTTCTGTTGCGCATGGCCCATTGTTTTGTATGTCTGACCTCATATATTTAAACTCATTCACCTTCACAATTTCATCTCATTACACATGCATTCTGTCCTGTTTCAAATGACATTCATTCCTCTTCTCTCTAGAGCATACCTCCACCTCTGCAGGTTCTTTTCCACCTGCTCTTTACTCTCGCTACAGATCACAATGTCATCTGCGAACATCATAGTCCACAGAGACTCCTGCCTAGCCTCATATGTCAACCTGTCCATCACTATTACAAACAAGAAGGGACTCGGAGATGATCCCTGACGTATTCCCACCCCCACCTTGAGCCCATCTGTCACTCCCACTGCACACCACACAACTGTCTATCTGCCCTCATATATGTTCTGCACCACCCTCACATACTGATACTCCCGACTACCTCCCTGCACTACCACAGTCCCTCTCTTGACATTCCACAAAGACACTGTGCAGCTCCTTCTGACCTTCTCTGTACTTCAACAGCATCAACACTCTCAAAGCAAACTTTACACCTGTTGTACTCTTTCTTAGCATGAAGCCATACTGCTGCTCATTGATCATCACCTCTTACTAGCCTAGCTTCAACAACTTATTTCCATATCTTCATAGCATGGCTTGTCAATTTTATCCCTACTACAGCTCTGCACAGCATTCTACCTTCATTAATTTGCACATTTCCACCATCTTTACTTACATATAAGCTGAACTATATTCTGCTCTCTGCAGCTCACCACAACAGTCCCGGTTTTTCTTGCCCACTCCTGCAAAAAGACTTCTAGTCCTATAGAACTCTATGGGAAAACCTAACTTTAGGACATACTGAATAAAAAAAATAAAAAATCTTTTGCATAATTGTTGGTCATACTATGTTTCAAAATGGAGGGTTGTCTGTCTTTTGATAGAGCATGCTCACTGCCTTTTGACATAACAATCGAAAAACATGGTTGTGGCCACTAAACACTAAATGTCTGCTAAATGGAATTACAACAAAAAGCACTGGACAAATGAATGGAATAGTAAGCAAAGAGTGAAATATACTGCACTACATATGATAAGCAGTTCACTAACTACAACTGATAAATGGTTATTTAAAAGTAGTCCAGATCCAGTTTCAAATGAGGTCTAATAAACAGATTTGAGTACAGGTGGTTTTGATGAATGGGATACTTGAGTCTGTTGGGCAGGTTTTTTGGTGGTGCATCAGATGAAAACAGTTGGGAACTTGGGAATCTAAGAACTATAATATGAGTAGAAACATTCCAGTGATAGAATAAAGCCACAATTCCTCTTCTGATACAAAATGTGTACCTTAGTGTGTTAAAATTTGAAATAAAAACTTATTAAAAATATATTGGCAGTACAGAAACCAACATAGTAAAGCTAGGTGTCATTTTTCAAAAGCTAGTCTTTTCATAAAGTTCCAAAGCTCTTTAGATAATATGTTCAAATTTAGAGAGGCCATCTTTGCAGGCAGATGGGCTTGGCAGGGAGTGGGAAGTGTTATGAGGGAAATTAATGCGCATATAAGGCTGTGTTTGCCAGACAGGGCACAGGCTCAACACCTCCTGGGCTGTGTTTGAGCAAAGCTTTGCGAGGGGTTAGAGTCTAAAGCCCTTACAACGCATTACACAGCTGATGAAGCAATCTGTGAGAAGTTTCCTGAAAGCCGCTGCTACTTTGCTCCTCCATGACTGTTGGCGCTGCAGATTTAGCCTCTTGTCAAACATAGTCTAGCTTCATGTCAGAGCACTATCATGTACGCTTGGAGCAATTATATGAAACACATTTCATTCTTGCCTGTCTTCTCCTCTGCTTGAACTGTAATTATTTGCCTAGGTAAAAGTTTCATAGGTGTCTACATGGTTTATATCTTAATATATTACAACTGCTGTTGTAATTGGATGACTAAATTTTGTTGTTTATTTGTACACACAATCAAAGAAAAATATACTAATTCTGGAATTATTTCACTGCTGAAAAGTTACATATAGCTAAATAAAGTGACACTTACTTTTGAAAGTATAATATAGGTATGCTGGCATTTTATGGTCAATTATACATGGAATCATAATGTACCTTCACATCAAGTATTATTAATTTCCATCCCACAGAGTTAAAGGGAAAAAAAAGACTGTCACATATTTATCTAAGAACCTTTTCCAAAAAGTCAAACAAAAACCAGGAAACTAGGTACATAAGTATATCATTATCATCATCATTAACATCATTATCTCCCACTCATGACTGATACAAAGGTCTCTTTCTGACCTCCCATTATTTCTTAAATAAGAAGCTAATTGAAATCTCTGTTTCACGCAACCATTTTAGATTTTTATTGTCTCAATAATGTTCTTTATGTCATTAAACAAAAGATGCTAGAGTCTCCAGGATACAGAACAATAAAGAAACAAAATGTGCCGATTCTGAATTTCACCCTTAAATCTTATAATGACTGAAGGTGACTTTCTGCTTAAAAAAAATCAAACTAAAAACATTTTCCCCCAATGAGCCATTTCGGTGATAACACATAATGGCTATCATCTGAGCCCAAAATCTTCTCTTTATTAAAAAATGAGCTACCCAGTCTACAACTTCCTTTTCGAAAACTCATCAAGAACTCATCTTCAGACTCATTTAACTTACAGTGCTTAACAAATTTCACACAAAAAAATCACATTTTAGAAATCTGTCCAGTCAAAATCTCTGAGAACTCAGAAATTGATCAAGAATAACATTCAACCATTAAAACAATTTTTTTCTGTTCGCGGATGCAATTAAGTCATTGTAATCTGGCATCCTAAAATATAATATTTTCTCCTGCTTTTTAGTAAAACAGTAAATTTGAACATTAATGGATAATGACAATAATGTTATTTAAAATAAAAATGCATGGATTAACCATTACAGAAACAACAACAACAAAAAAAAGTGGGAGAGAAATTACCACTAGTGTTAATTTAGGGTAGCCGTAGCATAAAACTTACATTGGGTGATAATCTAATACATGTCTTAAGCACTATGTATATACAGTATATAATAAAGGCAGAAATCACCTGAAAACCCACAATGGGATATTATCACAATGCTGATACAATATTATTGTGATTCTTAACATTTTGGAATATGCTGAATGTTGCAGTAGCATACACTGCAATTTACTGCTTTTTTTTTTTTTCAACTGCAAATTATGTCCCCAAAATTAAACTGTCAGTATCTGTTTTGGGGTTAACTTGGCAATGACATATTTCTGATAATATAGCAATTAACAATCACAAATCATTGAAAATCACACATCTGTTGCTGTCTACAGAAAAGAAATTTACATTTAACAGAAATTTACATTTGCATTCAGCAACCTTGCTGTTTTTAACTGAATAATAGCATAAAACGGTAATATCGTCACCAATCTGTCTGAGAGTGATTGCCGTCAGACTGTGACAGTTTTTTCCCTTTTTTGTCGACATAAGGAGGTTTTTTTCCTGTTTTGTATTGGTGTGACTGAGCCATTATTTTGCTCTGAATTAGGAGGTAGCTTTGTCAAACTAAGCGTGTCCAGTGTTAGTGTTTTTTTAATCTTTTTTATTTGAGCCAATTTAATGTAAGCTTGCTTGCTTAAGCTTATTTATTTAGCAATAAAATATCAATATTGGTTTCTATGCATTAATACAATATCACCAGACAATACATGGCAATGCTATGCTCCATCTTTCCCACCCCTATTCCAAACTACAACACAATATAAAACTACTCACATTATTTTTTAAACACATTAGAGGGCTAATAATTCAAATTTATTCTCAACATTTGCAACAATAATATTAATAATACAAGAAATGTGGCTCGCATTTAGTAAATGTATGTCTGTGGAAACGTCACGTTTTTGCACAGTAAAAATATTTTTAGCAGTAAAAGTATATTCTAATCATCACCGATGCCCTGCTTTGTTTATTTAGTAAGCTTCCAGTCAGAAACAGCCTGATTGGTTGGGCCTGCAATGGAACCAGTGATAATGTGGCTAAGAAAGAGGAAGAGGACTGGGCCTGTCAGCTCTGCACACTCATCAACCAGCCAGCAGCAACAGCATGTGATGCCTGCCTCACTCCAAGACCCAAGGGTAAGTGAAATGTTCTGTCTTCATAGTCACTCAATTGGAGCGAATAAAATGTCTTTGCTAACAAGAGATAAAACAGTAGCTATAGTTTTGCTGTTTAGCTGAATGATATCTTGTACAGTTAGACGGCGATGCTTAAGCACTTTTCAGAAAAAGCTGGAAAAAGAGAGTGACACTGCAGCGAGGCGACGCAGCTTCTCTGTGTGTGTTTGTATGTTGCAGTACGGATAATGAGCATGTCTGTCAGTTGGCCATTTAGTGTCTGCAAGAAATGTCCTTGTAGTGTCACTGTTGCCGCACACATGCTACAGTTGAAGAGTTTAAGGGTTAGTTTGTATTTTGTATACAGTCCAATTTATTTATTTTTTATTAACAGCTGATTGAACAGCTGAATAGCTGTTAACCTGAGGATCATGTGCTGAGCTTCAAGGACATGGATATATTGCTATAATAGCCTAACTGTGCACCCTTAAATTGTTTTCCTTTTGTGTAATATATTATTTGAATTAAGACTACTGAGTCTTTTTATGTTAATCACTGCTAGAACAAACCCCTTTAGTCCAGTGGTATTAGACAGTAAAATAGTTCCCATTTTGGGAGGATGGGAGTGGGATTTGAATTCTTAAGTCCAATATAATCATCTGAGTTTTAACAAGGTTTAAAGGCTACGTCACATATGTCAGTGTCCATCTGGACTGTTTAAAAGACGTGTGTGAGTAAGTGAGAATAGTGGTGACATTTTGAGGTTGATTTAAATGAATAACAGACACTTATTTCTCCACGGAAAGCTGACTGAGCACACTCGCTCTTCCAGTAATACCCTGATTTGCATATGTACAGTTATACATTTGCAACGGACCCCTGTGCATATCCTCTGAATCAGTTGGGGGTTAAGGGCTTTGCTCATGGCCACTTTAATGGTAGCTTTTGAGGGACTGGAGAGTGATATTTATTCACAGTTCCTTGTTAATGACTGTTATGTCAGGCTCCATAGTCCATTACTAAAAACATTTTTAAAGCTTTTGATACGGTGGTTCATTTGACAGAATTTTGCATGAGGGCATTTTCAGCACCACATATTGTGTGGCATTTCATTTGACTACACAGCACAGCAATATACTGCCTACTGATAAATGATACGGCAAGCTAACCACTTAAAACTAACAACAACCTGCATTTTATGGGTGCAGTCGGTGCATCAGAATGAGCTGCAGCTGCTGAACATGAATTGAGTTTCTCTCTGTGGCTCCATCTCCCCAGTCCACACAGATGACATTAGCGTTGAAGCATCACCCTTCACTGCTGATTTGATTAAATACCCCTGCACTGCCTTCAAGAAACCACAAGAGGAGCTCAAAGTCAACTGGAGGTCTGCATTTGGGACTTCCACCCTTGTTTTCTCCGACTTAAGCAAGAAGGCAAAGCCTGCAAAAGTCCCGCTTTCCCAAGCCGGGAGTCATTTGAATTCCTTGGCGGCAGGAGGAGGTTTATATAAATACAGTGTTTGCCAAGGGACAACAAGCCCCAATTATGCCTCTGGTGGCTGGCAGAAGCAAAGAGCCGAGCTGTCCGATGGGGAATCACTGGCCTCCTACAGTCACCCATCCAAGAAAATGAGAATTGATCACAGCCCCTTTCCCAGTAACAATGCCCAAAATGGAACCCCAAACTCAAGGTGAGTAAATCTCTTACCTGGATATTCATGGGTAAGTTTTTAATAAGAGAAGTTTTTTTGCAACTTCAGGGAAATGAGTGAGATTTAAGAAAACCCCAAGAATTTAGTCATTTAATACAATACACAGGGAAAAAAAACCAGATGGATAAAAACAGTCATGGTAGGATACCAAACATACACATTTTTTCCCCCCAACACACATCAAGACAAAGTGGTTAGTTTGCTAATTAGTGTTCATGTGACAGCTTTGGCTGTGTTACATTTTCAGTGCATTTCAAACTGATGACACTATCTCTATACTCCTGTCAGTACCCACAAAATGGAAGCGACAAGCCGTGCAACCTCCATTCCTCTCAGTCCCAGTGCCCCTCGCTGTGCATCCCATCGTCGCCCAGCTGTCCTCAGAGTGGTCCACAAGGAGGGGGAGAATAAGGGACGACAGTTCTACTCCTGCTCACTACCCAGAGACACCAAGTGTAACTTCTTTGAGGTGAAAGTGGAAGGCAGCGTATCGGTTTTCGGTTTGCTTCTCTTGTTTTCTAGCCTTTGCAGTCTGTTAGCAATCTGTTCACTAAACACTTAAATAACTGAAATAAAAGTTTACAGCTGTACATCCAAGCTAACCAAACTTTATTTTCACTGTTGCAGTGGGCAGACTTGCACTTCCCTTTTTGTCACCACGGGAAGCGCTGTTTAATGAGGACTGTTCTGAAACTAGGACCCAACACCGGCCGGAATTTTCACACCTGCAGCTTTCAAAAGGGTAAACAGTGTGACTTTTTCCAGTGGGCCGAGAATGGACCAGGGGTTTCCATCCTACCTGGTTGCTAATGTCTTTAAAAGCCATATATTGCTCCTAAGTGAAACCCTGAATCCTCGATGTTTAGAAAAGTAACTTGATATAGAAATGGGGTGGATGACTAGTCACAAGTATCAAATATTCCCTTGGTCTATAGTCCCATCCATTTAAGCTTTTGACCTTCAAATCATGCCCAACTTCTTTGTTCGTACCAGGTGTAATAAATCTCTAATAAAGTCTGTTTCAAATTATTTGGTATTATGAGTTTACCTTTTAATAAGACATGTAGATAAATCCAAAAATCCAAAACCATCAACAGTTAAAACAGATTTTATTTAGCAAATAAGTCATCATAAAATTTGCATGTATAGTATTAATTCAAAAGATTTACAGTTATAAATTATTTAAAAGCAATCAACAGATTTTAGGATCGGTGTGTTTGTCTCGGAGTTTGCCACCATGAAGTGGAACTGGGTGAACCCGGAGACTTTGTTACAAGCTGCACCTGCAGAGATGAAGGAGAAATTGAAGTACTGCAGGAACACAAACCTTTATAACCCTCTCTCATTAAGATCCCATTTAGTTGTGACATGAAATTCGACTTTTAAATGCATATGCTGTCTGACAATGAGAATTCTTATAACCTGTTAACATCTGTTTATCCAGGTGTCTCATTACATTCAGATCTCATTTTCTGCGGCGCCAAAGTAAGAAGGTGGTAACGAAAACATGTGGATGTAGGGTAAATGGATACATTACTTAAAGATGAAAAGGTTGTCTTATTCGAACAAGAAGAGATGAAGGGTGTGCCGCTTTGGCTGGCACTCTAATTTCAGACTTTGCCATGTTTGACCTGAGAACAAAATAACTTCTAGAGTAGAACAAATTTTGTTGGAGCTGATCAGTGAAGGTAAAAGAAACAGAAGCGAAGACAGCTTCATTTAACTTTAATGTTGCTGTGATCTAGTTAAACCCTTGTACATGCCTTATCTATATTAAGGCTATTATTCCTCAGTCCCAGAAAGCATTTGCTTAAAAATCTATGCAAAACCAAAGGTATATTCAGCATACTTAATGTTACTGTTTGTTAATGATATTATAGCAGTAAAATATATTTTTAATGTCATTCTTTTGATTGTGGTTAAATTTTAAAGCTTTAAAAACTTGAATTATATCTGTTCAGTTCAGGCCTAATTTACACAGGACTGCCTTGCTATCATCTCCCTCTGCAACGTGTTTATGATCAAATTTATATGTATGTATGTATGTATGTATGTATGTGTCAGTACCCTGGGCAAGGAGCTGTACGATTTGTGAACTCAAACACTCACCATAATGGCCTGTTGTGTTAGCACATATGATGGCTCCAAAGAACTCAGAGTAATGCCTCTTGATTCTGGAAATGGCTGACTTGCAGGCTGCTGAGGGATCCACCCCGGCCCTCATCAACTCCACGGCCAAGTAGCTGTTGGCAGGATTACACGGAGCACACATGAGGCAAACTAACAAGTGCTGTCAAGGCCTCCAACCAGGATCACGACAGTGATTTACTTGAAGTCATAACATGGGATAAAATTAATACAACAACCTGAATTATTACTGAATGGGAAAGAAAAAAAAAAAAAGGATCCCTGCCTCACTCTGTGCATTATGTTCTTGTATACCATAAAGTGTACAAAAATTAACACGAGGAGCATTTGTATTAATGTACCATTACTTTTAAATTATTTGCTCCATCCAGACACTGCTGGTGTCATTAACTCCATTAGCCTTAGGTCAATTGTACAAAACAATGAGTGACACACTGCAAATTTCCCATAATTGACCTCGGTAAAAGTATGGGGAGAGGTTTAAATGGAAAATTTGTAAGAGCCTTGTTCCTCTGAATTATTCCGACAGTACGATCTTGCATGTTGTTTTTCAGACTGCATCGCAACCAAATTAGTTTGTGTAAAAACATAAATATATATATAGATATATAGATATATAGATATATATAGTGCATCCTACACAGGAATACATCTCGTAGTCACTTAAACATTTAGAATTCACGGATAAGCAGTTTAAGAACGATTCCAACACAGAAGGCGACTGTTTTTAAAATGGCCTGTTGCTGCTGCATTTTTACAGCATAGTCCCTCGGCAGAGTTGTAATCAGACATATCAGGTATAAAAACTTGGGCTTTGAAAAGGGCTTTGTTTCACTAGTAACAAGGTTCTCTAACCACCCAGCAGTTACTGGAAGTGAATAATAATCTGATTGAAAATAGGGACCCTTCAGGTTTGGTGTGGTGCGGTGTGCATGTGTGTAGCTGAATGTTAAGCTGGATGCAGCTCAGTATGTGTGCACACTAAACTATCCTAGATAAATAAAGCTTAAAAAAAAATAAAATAACCCTTCTGAGACAAATATATTCTCACAGCCTGGAAACAAACAGTTGCTTTAGTGAAATCTCACTCCAGCTATGGAATGTACAAATGACAGTTTTGGGGCAACATAGTCACACCTCCACTCTTTATAATATTATTTTTGCACTTGCAGCTTGGGGCTCAAGCCCAAAGTTGGCTGTTTAAAATCAACGCACGTCACATATGTCGATATTCTCTTTGGAAAAAATAAATAATAAATAAATAAATCTGTCAAGGAAAAAGCCACCCAACAGTCCTTTTATCTTAAAGGTTGCTGGGGAAAAGTCACAAAGAAGTTTCAAACCAGGCAACATGTCCTAAAGAATTATAAGTGCAACAGTAGAGTAAGTTCACATTGTTTTCTGCAATAAATATAACACCTATTTTGATCTACTGAAATAATCTATAGAGTGAAAATAATTCCCTTCCCACCCCCTTTGTTGCACTTAAAAATAAACCCCTTTAACATGAGTTATGTTGCTAAGTGGATTCTTTTTTTCTCCCTGACACAAAAGACAAAAAGCTTATTTAATAATTTATTTAGTCATAAAATGGTTAAGATACCTTGGTAGAAAGCGCATCATGACATCTCCATCTCCGGTGGCAGCAGCACCACCAGCTAAGCTGTCTACGTAGGCACCTGCCCCCACTATAGGAGAGTCCCCAACACGACTGCAGGACAAGAAACGTGACCATGTAAACACAGTAGAGTGCCTCATAAAAAGTACACAAAAAATATGCCTCTGGAGCCAACCCTGTACACACACACATATACACATACATATGTGTATCTGTATGGATAGCAGCTGGATAGCATAGTGGTAAGAGGGCCGCAAGTTCGATTCCCGCCCGGGGTGTCTGTATCCAGTAAGGGTCCCCCAAGGCTCGACCCCCCCATGCTAAGCGAGCCTACCGCAGAGACAGAATATGAAGGCATGCCGGCTCGGACGTCGCCCGGATCAACAAGGTCCGCGTCAGGGAAATAGAGTGCTGTTGGAATGTTACTACGCATGAAAGTTACATGAATCTATTTACATGACCTATGGAATCTTCGATACCCAACATTGACGGCTCAGCGTTCCAACATTCGGAACAAGGGACTGCTCTCACAGTTAGAGATTGACGAGATACAACATACATGCTACGGCAAGGGAGAGCCAGGACGACAGGTCAGGGGGGAGATAACATCACCCTAACCCCAAGTGCGATAGAAGAAGGATCATTGAGTGCGAGAGGAACTGACCTCTTGCATGCAAGCAACTACTACGGATGATACTAGAAGAGGTACAAGAAGGAGAATGTGCCAGCTGAGGAATACTGGAAGAGCATGTAACTAAATACATAACTCTAAAAATGTATGTGTGTGGTTAAAAACTCTAAAGAGAACATAAAGGTTTTCTCTAGAAAAGAGTTTTTAGAGTTTACAACTATATAACTAAGCGATAACATTTAACTAAGCGATAAATGTAACCAACATACACATTGAGGTATGTATATGAGGGACAACATGAGGATTTCTTACCACATGGTTAACAAGAAGCTGTCTGCACTCCATGAGCATCTGGCAGCACAGATGAACCAGCTACTAGTCGATGAAAGACACCCGGAATGGCTAACTGAAGTCCGGATGTATACACACACACACACATATATAAAATCATAATGTACATACCCTGGAACCTTGTGAGTTAATCCATTGGTTGATGTACCTACAGCCGCACGGCCATCACGATCAAGAGCGATCATCCCTGGTGCAAAAAAATAATTGATTCTGAAACACCAGCCACCTCTTCGTAGGTTTAAAAAAAAAAAAAGGGG